>VWZZ01007173.1:40206-142846 GCA_013399095.1 Psophia crepitans
CCTTGGCTCTGTGTGAGCATCGCTCAGCAACAGCAAAAACATCTCTGCACTATCAGAGCTGTTTCCAGCACACACCCAAACCACAGCCCCATACTGGCTGCTGTGAAGAGAATTAACTCTTTCTCAGCTGAAATGAGGACACTCAAATAGATAACGTAATTTTTATATGTCAGAGATGTATAAATATATATTCATTTCAAGAATAAATTTTCACAGGCAGTATTATCCAAATAGGTGCTTTATTAATAATCATAGAATCATAGAATCATTAAGGTTGGAAGAGACGTCCAGGATCATCTAATCCAACCATCCCTCTACCACCTATTACCCACTAAACCATGCCCCTAAGTACCACATCCAACCTTTCTTTAAACACGGGTTAGTAAAAAGAAAAAAGGAAAAAAAAAAATCACAACAACCCAAATGCCCAAAAACCAATCCAGAAATGGTTAGCATCTGAAAATATATGAGCATAAATCATAACAATGAGCTACTCTACTCATAAAGTAATAATATAATATTATCATTTGATTTAAAAAAAAAAAACCCACACCAAAACCAAACCACCACCAAAGCAACATCCATAGAAAAATCTTTTAAAATTCTGTATGAAAGATTCATGTGCAAGTTGCTTAAAATTAATGAGCTTTTCAAGTTTTCCAGGGCTTTTTTTTTCCCAGTTTTCAAATTCAGAGTAAGACTAGTAATAAGAAAGAACTAGAAGAAAAAAAAAAAAGGACAAAGAGCTGAAAAAGAAGAGACATACTGAAAGACAATTTTGAAAATAGCAGTATGTGATAGCTTACAACCTATAGCCTGGCAAGAATTTTGCATATTCTGAGCATTATTAAAAGTATAATTTATTTCAACAGAAAAAAAATAAAATAAAAAGGCAAGAAATTAAACGGATTCAGGGACAGGCATAAAAATGGTTAGGGACATGAAAGAACTTCCATGTGACAGAAATTAAAATATCTGCACTGTATATTTAGAAGACAAGACTTGGTGGATGTATACAAAATAAATTATAGTATAGTGAAGATAAATTAGGCACATTCCTTCCGCATTTCTGCAGTGCAAGATCATAGGAATATTCAACAAAACTGAAAGCTAAAAAGTTAGGATGTATTAGGGAATGTTTTTGTTTTACATTAAGTTACTCTAAGAATTACCGTGAAATACTTCTAAGTCAAGAACAAAACAGGTTTCAAAAACCAGAGCAAACATATGTATGAATAAACAAAGAATACCTGCATTAACAAGAATTATGAATGTAGTGAACTATGGAACAACTTGTTCTGCAGATTTCTAGATTGTATACCTCTCCTCTGATCCTCCTTTTCCCTTTTTCTCTTTATTTTACAATGAATGTAGGAACACATCCACTTACATCACATATATTAACTGAATTGCACAGTTTGTCAGGGAAGCGCTGAGTTAATATAGCTCAAATATGTCAAAATACACATTATTGATAAAACTGATCCATTACTTAACCAAGCAAACAAACAAACAAACAAACATTAGGATTTAAAGAGGTTCAGCGTATTTAATAGATGTAGGCAAACTCCTCTTACAATCCTGCTAGCAGGCTATCGACATGAGGCAAACTTTGCAAACTGCTGCCCTTATCTTGCAGAAACATGCACCCTGACATCCCAGAATAAAAACCAAACTAACATACATTTTCTTTCACTTTTTCCCTGGGTGGGTGTTAGATGGGAACCACACACCACACTTATGGACAGACCTACTAATCCTGGTATTGCAAGTTCTTTCATGATGATTCATTTAATGACTAAAAAAAACCAAAAAACCACAAGTGTCTTCTGTCCTCCTTAATGGAGGCTTAGGACAGTGACTTTCTTCTGAAGGAGAGATTTATGCATCTTCTCCAATTGTCTGAGAACTGTCTGCAATTTCTGGATGGTGACAGAATTAGCATTTCTCAGATTCTAATGAGATTAGAAGGAGGAGCTTGAAAAGGTGATGATGTTAAAACATCTACTCTGAGAAAAGCCATAACACTTTTAAAAGTAATGTATGCAATAGCAAGTGGAAAAGATAATAACAGTGGTGCTTTTTTTATTTATTCTTGACCTTTGCAACCCATCAAAAAGTTAATTTAAAAAAAATCTGCAGAGAAAGTGGTGTTCCTGTATTCGACCTAATAAAACCAGAAAAAAAAAAAAAGGTATTAGCTCATAAAACATTGTAATGATATGGGCTACTAGATAAGTAATAAAATTAGCTTGATGAGCAGACACATTCAGCACTATGATTAAAAACTATAGGACTGCCAAAACCAGATTCGAGTTCAAGCTCAAGGGCTGCCCATAATTCCTCAGACTTCCCATTCTAACAGATCATCCACTAGTACCATTCACAATCAACTCTGGTATTTAGTCCAAATGCCAAAGGTTTATAATGATTTCCATACAGACCGATTCTAGAACACAAGCCAGGGTTTCATTTGAGTGCCAGAATCTGCCAATAGGAAGGCCAACAAATGCCTGGAGTCCAGATTGGATGATAGTAACGTTGATTACTATTATCTAGGAATCAGGAACAAACCACAAGAGAAACATCTGAAAACAGTTCTAAAAAGCAATCGTGAGTAACTAAGGAAGAAATCGGTATGGCAATAAAAATACCTAGAATTTAAACCTAGATGCTGTCCATGTGCATTAATTAAATTATTAGATTATATTATTCTTACTCAAACTTTGAAAATTAGCTTACTTGTTAATTTACATGTTACCTTCAAATCAAATAGATCATGTTGACAGACTTGGTAAAAGCAGGAGAAGGGTCAATTTATTGGCTTTACAATTTTTTTTTTCCAGAAAAAATGTAATCACATTATTTTAAAAATAATTAAAATTGCCATAAGGTATAATTAAGGCAACAAAATAGTCTTCTTAAATTAAAAAAAAAGAAAAAAATTAACAACTTCAATAATGACTCATACTGGATAAATAATAGATACAGCTGAACAAATAATTTACAACACATCATTTACTGATCTAATTTAAAATTCTGTTTCTATCCATGAAATGTCTGTGAACAGCTATAAGATCATTTAATGTACATTTTCATTATCTGAATTTAGTCGATTACATTTAAAGGTAGTCTTTTAAATCAGAAATTTGTCATAAGATTATGATTAGGAACAGGTATTTTTGAAACTTATTACTAGTCATTATTGTGCAAGTGCTAATTAGTCATCTCTCGTATTTAAATTAATTTTATTTTTGGACATATCACAGACCGTGTGACACAGCTCCATTCCCTGACAGGTCTGCTATTATTTCTAGAATCTACATTCAGATATGAATCTTGCAAAACTAGAAAGTTCTATGAGTACGCTTTATTAAGGCTTACCTTCTCCCTAGAAAGCAAATAAAAAGCCCAATAAAATTATTTTTAAAATTCAGATGAGTGTGAGAAGTTATGTTTTTCCTTTTATTACTCAGCCTTTTGTCACGTTCGAAGAGGAGCTCTGCCCTCTGTGGCTGAACTCTATCTGACAGTACGTCAGTGACGTTCTCACTTTGCCTGTTGGATCCTTGTTTACCGTGCCTTTTCTTTTGCCCTTTATTTTGTATGCACACTACCCTTTCTGTATGATCCGTCTTGCTAAGAAGATGCCGACAGCTCATTCTGCACTACATGGCTGGCTTTAACACATGGGTTTTGGCTACCACTGTTCCAGTTCATAAAGACTGTAATTCATAGTGACCTAAAGGCCTGCTGATCTCCAGGAGGAACATCATCTGGGGCTTCACACTGAATATAAATGCATCCTTCCCAACACTGTAAATATTTTTCTGTAAGCATCCTGAGAGCATTGCTGGCATTAGTGTCTAAGCTCAGCGCACAACTTAACGGATCATATGCAGCAGGGTATACGTGCAGGGTGAAAGGTTTACAGTGCATCTTAAAAATACTGTTGGTTTTAATTTGCAAGATGATATAACTTCAGAGAGTGGGCTTTGTTTTCCATATGTTGTACAAAAAAAAAGAATAATCTGTCTCCAAATACACACGAGCAACTCAACCGCAGGTACCATAAAGCTGGAGCCAATGATCCCATGGCATTGGGAATTCTCATTTTCTCCCAGAGCAGTATCATTGGTCGTGTTGAATGCCTCTAACATTATCTATAAAATGTCAGGCTTCTAAAATTTGCTCCAAGTTTGATGGAACTACCTACACTGCCTAGGGACTGCTGTTCTCACACAGGGAAACTTTCAATACCTGTGTCCAGACAGGCCCACAGTAAGCAAGGAACCACCTCTAACCACAGTGCATTCGCAGAGCCTATTTCTGTGATCTACTGTCTCCAATGGAAACTAGAGATACAGCAAAAATCATATTGTCTGTTAAATGTTTACTTCTACATATGTAATAACATATATCATGCAGTCATATTAATATTATATATTCATATATAATATATACACACAACTAAAATACAAATAACATTCACAACATAGTACCTGTATTTATGTAGCATGTATATGTATAAATACAGGAAAATTACATAAGCAAAATGTAAAAAAGAACACTGGAACAAGCTGCCCAGAGAGGTTGTGGAGTCTCCTTCTCTGGAGACATTCAAAACCCGACTGGACACATTCCTGAGTGATGTGCTCTAGGTGGCCCTGCCTTGGCAGGGGGGGTTGGACTAGATGATCTTTCAAGGTCCCTTCCAACCTTTGTGATTCTGTGATTCTGTGAAAATCAAGCGCTCTGCTGAACATGCCTCCTAGAGAAGTCAAGAGAACAAATCAATGAAAGGTGTTAATGATATAACATAAAGCACAGTGTGCCTCATAAAACTAACAGATGAAGCCATAGACAGTGAGCCCACACCCTTGGATTCTTCTAGTGTTCATTATCTTTGCAGCTGAGACACAGAGTAACATACTGTAACTATTTTTTTTAAAACAAATAGAAGAGAAAAAAATAATGCAAATAACAATTAATTTTTGACCCAAACATGTGATGGAATTGACTTCTTTAAAGGTTATCATCAAGTCTTTAAAACTGCTAGAGAATTTGCTGCTTAACTCTTTCTGAGTTTTAACAGGACTTGGGTGCATAAATCCATTTAATCTCTGATAAACCTACATGCATCTGCGATATAATACATTTTAAAGCAGTGACCACTATTAGAAAGGTGAGTCAGAGAAAGTGAGGCTATAACACTAAAGAGCTCCAGCTCACTGCTGAAGCTAATTGATATAGCCACGTGTGAATGCCCACATAATCATGAAATTAAAGTTTAGGGTGGTATTCGTGAATATTAATGTGCTTATGAAGAACTGTGCTCACTTTTAAAAGGGAAGCTATTTAAGCTGTATATCATGTTTAAGGGTTGAATACATTCAAGTCAGCATCTGATCACACCTTTGTACAAGTCAAAAGTCAGCTTCATTGTCAATGATTTCACCACAGTGAAAAATCGAAGTGAGATCACAATCTGATCTATTCATAACAAACAGGGAGAGAGAGAAAGAGGTTTTTTATCAGTCATCCATAACTGCATCATACGTGCTATTTCAGGGAAGAAAAATTTTATTGGCAAAGATAATAAGAATATGGAGGGTAAGACAACCTCAGCTGATATAATTTTGAAACATACCTAGTACTGAAGGTTATTTTAAAGGTAAAAGGTAAAATGAGGATTCTTAAATACAAAAACTGAAAATTTCCTACCTGATTCTAGTTTCTATCATCACTTTACTATGGTAGAGGTGATACGTGAGTTGATATGAATTAGGGAATGTAGAGAACAAATATTACATAGATATTTTAGCTAAACCTACTGCTTCATACAGCAGATATGCCATGATCCTAAAATAGCATTAAGTTGTGAAGACACACTCAGAAAATTAAGGCTAGACAACAGTTGCTGGTACAGCCCTAATTCTGCACCTGCATTATGAAGAAGGTTTTAATTACCTGATTATACTTGGTTTTGCATAGAACCTCTGCCACAGCTACTGCATAACCTTCTCTAAAGAAAGAATAATTATTTTCCTTGTGGATTTTCCTGTGGTGGTCATAACAACTGTAGATGAAGCCTTGATGAAAATTATTTGTCTTCTCAACATTGTTATTTTTTCCACTTGAAAAATTGCTTCATTTTCCTGGAAACAATTGTATTGTTCTGAGTGAAACTAGCTAAGTTTGCATATATGCCTGAGCATATGGAAATTCCATCTCTGAAGTGTTGCAAAGTTGTAAGCCACTGAAAAGAGGGTATGATAGGTGGAAGTGTCAGGAAACCTCCATAGTAGATCCCACTAGCAGTTTCCTCATAACACACCCAGATTCTCAACTGGCATTAATTACCTTCCAAGTAATAATTTCAGTCTTACTTGTAAGATTTAAGATCTGTCTAAAAAGGCTGTATCTGAATAAAGATGGAATAAGGCAGAAGGTGAGGAGACTAGAGTATAACGGAGAGTCTAAAACAGAAAAAGATGCTGATGTAAGGGCACTGGAAATCTAGGGTTAGAAATCAGAAAAGGGAAATCTAAACAGCATAGGCAAGAACTGGCATCTAGCTTGCAGCAGAGAACTGCAACTCTGCAAAAAAAAAAAAAAAGATGAGAAAGAATAGAGGAAGAACTAGGCTTGACTGGGAAATCAGCACACAAAAAAAATTAAATCAACTGGATAATAACCTCGTTGGAGATGGTCAGGAATGGAAAAGTCGGATTAAGAGAGAAAGAAGACTGAAGCTTAAAAGTCAGGGAAAAGTTAGACGAGATGAAGTGTCTTGAAGAACAGGCACTAAACTGTCCCGATAGGGGGTAGTGGCTTTGAAGCAGAAAGACTAGAATCAGGGAAATGACTCTTTCATGGAAAGGTGGTCACATGGCGTTCTCTTTACTGAGCTATCAGCTGCTGGACTAGAGCTTGAATGGATTGGATGGCAAACTGGGAGGGGCTGGAAAGAGACAGGACTGGGACTAAGGACTGACTGGAAGCAATAAATCGGAATTTGTTAGTGAACCCAGACAAGGTAAAGGGAACAAGCAGAAGAAATAACACTTGTCTGAGCTTGCAGCTTTTGAGACTGCGGGATTCCTCACTGCACCTCTTATAGGCAAGTGTAGGTGTTTACTACTGCTGAAATATCCATCTCACTGCAAGATAGTTTAGATGACACTCACAATGATCCCTCGATAAAGTTATTATTTTACTAGCCAGAGCATGCCCTGTGTGAGGCAAGACATGGCTAACACACATACAGCAAGCTTTGACAAAAGGTTGACTGTAGTTGAATGTTGCCCTAGTAAAAGGAAGACAGAAACAGGTCCTTGCTTCTCTCACCAGACTTGATGCTAGACAAGTCACTGACATCAGACTTTGCCAAAGTGGTCATTCTGTATTCTTCCTTACTTAGAGATCTCACTACAGCAGCAAAAGAAGCTCATTAGCTCTCATTAGTGTTCCACTTTGAGCATAGGAAACACCGCATAAAGCTGAAGTCACGAAAACTCATCTCATGGGCGTATCAGATTTACTTGTGTCTCTCCTTACCCCCATCTGACTTGTGCATTAGACACAAAAGTGTCAGTAGCAACATATGTTCACAATCTTTATAATAAAGGGAAATCCAAATGATCGCATGGCCACATTCTGACACTTCTAACTTCAGCAATCTTGAATTTACAGTAGTCCTGTTGTTCTAATAACTTAGCTTTTGCAATTAATTTATTTCAGCTTTGGTTCAAACCTAGGCTGGACACTTTCCAGCACCACAGGCCATTTATAGATATCTATAAAGGTTTTCATAATTAAAACTTGCCTTAAAACTATTTGGCCTACAGCTACTTCTTAGTTAACAGAGGGGGTTTTTGTTTGTTTGGGGTTTTTTTATGCTTATTACTTGTTTATGTTTCCTAAAATAACCACACTCATTCCTCATTTGCATTATTTATACTTTCATACGTTCTTTTTATTTCTGTACTTTTTTGTATTTTATTTGTATGATTTATACATGTGTAATAGACTTTGCTTTATCTTTCCAGGACTTAAAACATGCATATTTTTGTGTACTGTACCTATTTTTTCCCCAGTCAACATTAATTAATGCTAGGTATTAGAAGGGAAAGAGAATCTGGACAAGTGTCCAGATTTTTCCTCAAGGGAGCCTGTCATTTTCTGTTTCACGTACAAAAAGCTTTTATACACCCTAAGCCACCCTGAATGGTTTGGTTTTCCAATATATTTGTGTTTTTCTAAAGCAACTGAAAAGCAAACTTCACATCACTAAGGATATGAAAGTGAGTATATACTGAAATATATCCTTTATCTATTTCCACTCTGACTTTCCAAAGAGCTTGATTCTTAAGCATCTCTCTAAATACATTTGCCTATAACATACAGTGGGGATTTTTATTTAATAATGTTCCTAAATCTATGCATTAAATATGCTGGTTTGGGGCTCTTTGTAATGATGGGTAATTTGAAACTTAAACTGCACCAGCAAAATTGATGCATTTAAATTTCTTCATCATGTGGAAAGGGAAACAGTTCTCCAGTTTTACAATTATCTTTCAAACCTATAGGTATATAGGTTTAAATATGTAGCTATAATTATGTAGATAAATATATATATATATATACAGAGAGAGAAAAAAATCAACATCAGGTTGATTCAAAGATCAAAATTCGTGTCACTTAAGTGAAGCTTTTATTAGGAGACTAATCCTCCTCAATATACCATTAAAAAAAAAAGAAAAAAGGCAAAGGTAATGAATTGGCTTATTGAAAGGTACAGTACAGACATCATCAAAGTTTTTCTTGGTGCATCAGTTATCAAGAGTGATTAAATTAGGGACATCAAGTAAGTGCTCAAAGTTAGGCAGGTGACTAATAAGCCACGCACAGGGACAGGTGGTGGGGGCACAGCCCCTCCTCTCTTACCCAGTATGCAATTCTTACAGGATTTTGGTGTACATAGATCAAAAGCTCAGCTTTTTTCAAATTACAGTTTTTCCAGTGAATGAGTTTCTAACATGGTTCTCTTTTTCAGTTGCAACACATTCTTGAAACAGTTACAGACAGATAAGCTGCAGGGGTTTTTTTCTATAAAAATACTTCTGTATTCTTTTTGCCTTACTCCTTATTTTATCAGAGTAACGAATTCAGCAAAACAGTAGAAAGTCATCACAGTTTGCACAGACTTACAAAATTGAGAGAACATTGATTAGCATCAGGGAGCAAGAGAAAGCAACTATTAGTTTGTCAACTATTTTCACACCTACAAATATGTGATTAGTTAGTATTTAATTTGCTCGTGTTGTCCTTTAAAGATGGTTCTTCCTATGTGCTATTTCTTCATTCTCTGTGGTCTCTATTTTTTCCAAGAAAGGAAAGCAACCAAAATGGTTGTTGTTTTTTTAATGACTAAACTGAGAAGGTACATCACCAAGGCTGTCACTCAGAAAGAACATCCAATTAATTAGCAAATAAAAGTGTATTTTTCTTGAGGGCTAAGTAATTTAAATGAGGTATCAATAATTTAGACAGTACTCAGCTCTAGCTAGCAGGCTTTATAATGAATGTGAGTATTTAAATACTTACTACTAATTGTTCCCCACACACAGTAAAAATTGCTTTTTTCTTAATAGATTGAGTGTCAGAATAACTGCCCTAATTAAATGAAATTAAGATTTCCTTACCTAGCAATGTGTGTATTGTAGAATTTTGATGTTTAGGGCTTAATCTTCAAAAAAGTTCAGGAAAACAAATAGAAGTTATCTATTCTATTAGTTTCATTCAGCAAATTAAAATCCACAGTCTACAAGTATGAATGTTAATTTACATAGCTTACCACTTGAATTTACCTAAAAAGCTACGACATAAAATATGAATAATGATTCAGAGAGTACTTCTGAAATATTTCTGGTTTTTTTAGTCTCAGAATTTGTTTCTGCACATGCTGCAGACTTGATACCTTGAGAGCTCTACTCTAATCATGTATACAGAGCACCAAAAATTAGTGACTGCATGGGCTAAGGAGGATTTTTCAACCAGCTGCTTGCATTTTGGCTTACCTGCATGTTTGAGATTAGAATTAAGTTTCAGGTGTCTACAACTGGGGTTTACAGTGCTACAGACACGAATATCAGAGTAAAGAATGAGCTCCCATGGAGACATTGTTCTATCAGTCTAAAACAAGAGCTGGTTAGTCTGTTTTTCCCAAGACAAAATGCCCTAATGCTTTCAGGACTTATTAAATATCCTTGCTTGTATTCAAACCCAAAGATGAGCAGTGGAAACGGCCATTCAGTGGCTGCAGTCCTCAGAACAGAGTGAGATTTTTCAGTTAAGCTTTGTTTCTTCTTGTACTGGCCTTTATCTCAAAATCATGGAGAACTAGAATTTAAAGAAGACGCTTTAGACACCAGTTTTAATCTTCTCTTCCTGGGAAGGAAAGTAATTCCCTTCCATTTCTTTTCTTTCCATCTCAAGTCATCTTGCTCTCTGCCTCAGTTGCAGATAAAATAACCAGCTCCTCCCTATTCCCACCGAACCATACAATGTACATTGCACAGTCTATTTTCCCAAAAGAAATCTCACAAACTTGTATAAGGTATTTCTGTCATCATCTTTGTATTCTCTCCGTTTTCTTTTTTAAGGGGAAAAATATCAACAAAGAGAAGAAACATATGGTATCGAATCCCTCCATGCAATTATCTCCCATGTTTGTGAGAGCTGTACAGATCAAAATACCACTGCTCAGAAGGAAATATCTTTTAGTACTTTTGTTATGCAAGTTTTTGCTTTACATTAGACATAAATTATCTCTGAAATATTGAATGCTGTCTTGAGTGTGTCACAGACAACCA
Source organism: Psophia crepitans (assembly GCA_013399095.1). Lineage (NCBI taxonomy): Eukaryota > Metazoa > Chordata > Aves > Gruiformes > Psophiidae > Psophia > Psophia crepitans. Next base: position 51,084 of record VWZZ01007173.1, read on the forward strand.
TAATGTGAATTATTAATGTTTTGCTATGATAAAGGTCAAATAAAAGTCTTACAAAGCTTATTTATCCTTTTCTATGTTCTTCAGTTACCACAACTCCAGGAGCCCTGACAATTTACCCCAAACTGAGTAGCTGACCCTCAGTTTCTAAACACTACGCTTTCGAAAATGGAAATAGAGAGATAACACTTATACTGAGGAATAGAAGGGATTTAAAAGAGAGTTAGAGTGTCTCCTGTGACATTTCCATGCTGTTATATGTCATTTGCAATGGAAATAAAGCAGAGGAGCAGCATTTCCTACCTTGGGCTCTAAATCCACTGAATGTTATGCACTCCCTGCAAGCAGAGATGACACCTTTTCGCTAACTGTCAAAAATTATTCAAAAAGGGGAAAAAAAATCATCTATGGCTGCAGAGACTTGTTTTGGCCACTTCCATAAACACCTCCTGCAGAGAGTCAAAAGGACCATGGGGCTGCATGATTAAACCCTGTGCCCCCTTTCCACATGCTCTCACTTTCGCTAATCTCTCTGAGAACACACATTTTTGAGGAGCTCTCCCAGCTTAGACTGTGGTGCTTAATCAATGCAGATACACCAGGCAGAAGTAATTCAGGGGAACTGGAAACAGGTGCCGGGCATTTTGAGAATTTTGACAACAAAGTATATTATTTTCATCTACTAATACTGGACAGAAAATTCTAATTACGGAAAAGTTTGAAATATAAAGGGAAGGGGAAATTGAAACCATTCTGTGACTTCTCTCATATTTTGGCTCATTTTATGTACTCTTTAGTCATTTACATCTAGGGATAAGTAAGAATGTTTGAATAGTTGTTTGATGATCTATGTCAAATAAATATGATTGTCTTACCCTAATTCTTCACATAAAAGATATGATACCACTTTAACTGAAAACTATTTTTCTTTTCCTCAGAAGAAAGATACATTTATGGTCTAAAGTTGTAGCTGTATCCAGCTCAAGAGAAGAGTTTATAGACAATGCGTCATTAGTTTATGCAAAGTGATAGGAAAGAATAGAGAAGATACAACATGTGATTTAACAGTGAAGGGTTTTGCACAGGAAAACTTACAGAAGTACTTTTCCTGGTTTTTTTCCTTATTTTTACTTTTTCCAGATTACCTACTTAGAGGACTGCTGGCTGGACACACATGGTATTTTTCATCTAACTGAGTGGAAGTTTGCAGAGCGAATACCATTGCAACAATAGGATTGTGTAGCTCCATTTCAGAATCATAGTGTGATTTAAGTGGAGACAGTACCCACAGGGACAGGACTCAGTGCTTTGCTCTGGTCTATATCCTGTTCTCCTTTAGCTGGAAAGGGCACATGGAGCTTTTGTGATCACTGTTTCTACCCAAAAAGGAAATGACAAGGGTAATACATTTGATCATAACTGAAGGATAGGAATCAAAAGTGAAGTCTGGACTTTCCTGATATTTTCAGGTTACTGGGGTGGCTAACAACTCCATCAAAGGAAATATTGATTTTTCTAATGATAACTCCAAGCAGAATCCTATTTGAATTCAGCTCAACCTAATTGTTACTTAGCTGGCATTAAGGGAAAAAAATAGCAAAAAAGTTCTCTAATTTAATGTACCATAGCCCATGAAGCTATTTTTAAGCTTGACTGTACATTGAGGATCCCTTGTGCAGAGACAGACAGCTGCCAAAAAAAGATAATAAATATTTAATTGGCTCCTTTAATCTAGTGGGTTTTTTCTTCAAATTCCACAATAAGGAAAAAAAAAAACAAACGACAAAACAAAACAACAACACTAACAGCTTTCAGCAGGGTACATAACTGAATAATATTCTCTAAGAATGTTTTGCATATGTTATTGATGAAGGTATGCACAGACTTATTTTGGGAAATGATGCATGAAATATTCTGTATACAGTGAATGCTACCAAGATATCCTAGAAGGATACACCTTTTCTACAGAAAACACCTTTTCTCTATAGGATTTCTAATATTTTGGAACATTTCAAGCATCTTAAATTTGAGACAGAAATATATAATCAAATGCACAGGCTGAATAATTAAACTGGCAATGATGACATTGAACTTCCACTGTCAGAAGCCATAACATTTAATAAATATAATACTTCATACATATTGATTATTTTGTATTTCAGGTCCAGAAGCCAAATTATATCTCTTATTACCTATGAAAAAGACAAAAGATTTCAACTAAACCCTTAGTCATCCAATAAAAAAATAACTGATGCTTGCAAACTGACTGATAATTAAATACGAACAGTAAGAGAAATGGGGATAGTACATCACAAAATAGACTGTGTTAATTAATAAGATGAGTTTAGCTTTAGTAATTCATGCAAATATCTGAAAGCATATTCGTTAGTGTTTTGCAGCACATTTTGCAAAATAAGCACTTTGTATTCAACTGTGACACAAATGTTCTTGAGGGCCAATATGGTTAAAAAAATACTCTGCATAATGATAGTTGAATCATATTTCTTCTCAGCCAGCAATAGCTGTGAAAACTCCTAGAAATGAATTTACAATGATAGTTGAGGCTATAATCTAGAGTTATGACATTTGCCAGGTTTACATAAACTCACAGGTTTTCCATTTTTTTTCCAAAAAGGAAGGAATAAATTTTGACCATGTGAATCAAGCATGGTTTTGGGGCAGGACAGTGAGGGTGGGGAACAAACAATAATAAAAAACTGTTTGAAAAGAGTCCACTAAGCATGAATCACAGACTCAAGAATTGTTTAAGTTGGAAAGGACCTCTTGAGACCATATAGTCCAACATAATAGTAAAAAACTATTTCTACCCTGAAAAGTTATTTTTAACTTAGGCCATCACTGTAAGTGCTTCACACAGATCAAATTGTGTACTGCTGCCTTTAGTTTAATATTAGGCTTTTTCCTACTTTGAATAAGACTGAAAAATAGCAGCAAAAATATTTCAGAAAAACTTTAATTAGAATACAGAGAGGGCGGATAAGGATTCCATAATAACCTGCAAGTGATTTTTTTAAGTCACTTTACCAAGAGTTGTAATACTAATACAAAAGCAAATCAGGATAGTAGAAAACAATTTTCTGTGAAGTAGAGGTCCTAAACTTTACTCATCAGTGGTCAACATTACAAAACAAGTCACACGCTCTTAACCTTCAGACTCAGTTGGTTTTTGATCTCAGTCGTAACTTTTTCATTTCTGTGATCAAAAATCACTTGAGAGGATTGCCCATGAGATTTTTCATTGATTTATTTCCATAATATAATGGTAAATTCACTCAACAGCTTCTGTGTAAAGCCCTGTTTGTTTACAAGATAGATACATACAACTGCATGTCATCAGGAGACTGTTCAGAGAGGAAGATGCTTTCCTTTTTTCCAAAACTTCACAAGATTACTTCCTATTTCTACACCTCAGAAAATTGTCCACAAAATTCAGCATAGCTCTTCATAAAAACTTTCTTCTTACCTTAATCTCTCAGAAGATTTGGTCTCAGAAGATTTCCTGGCTCTGCTTTTTCTTAGCTCCCCGCCCCCCTTCCCCATTTCTAAAATCATCCAGATGTTCAGATTTCTTCTTCAGCAGTATGCAGTTTGAACAAAATCTCTGATCTAAAGAGCTGTTAAAGCTGAAACTTCATAGAGTCAAAGAATAACAGCATTCATTGTCACTTATGACTGACTGCATCTATACAAAACTACTACTCATTTTACCCAGACAGTTATTGCTGTTGAATCCCTGTTTGGAGGCATAACAACTGACATGCTGAAATGGTTCTCAAAAGTCCACCTATCCACCCTAACCTTCAAATTCATTTTTGTTTGTTTCATAATGGTGCTCAAGGTTCCAATCAGATGGCAAAAAATTGAAGTGTTTTCATAAAGGAGTTAATACTCAAATCGATGCTTTGCATTGATCCTAATATGATCATTTCTTTGTTACTTTATGGTACGTCTCCTATGTAGGCTTTCAAACAGCTTTTCCTCAACACTACAAGAAAAGAGTTGCTCATAATGGATAAAAACAGCGTCAGCTGAAAAACTGTATCTTTTTTTTTTTTCCTTGGGGGTGTGTATTTTAGATATTTTCTGCTTAATGCACATGCTATGTAAAAGGCTGGTTGTTTCTCCATTTTACAAATTACAGTTAAGACATTAGGATTGATGGAAATGTTTTAAAAGTTTCCTCTTTCATCCCTTCTCCCCTGCAAAAACAAAATGAAAATAAATGCTAATCTCTCCTTTTCCCCACACTTTTTTTTTTTCCCCCCTATTAAGCTTTATATGCTAGCTAGGACTTTCTATCTAAATTCACCTCATTCAAGCATCTCATCACATTTTTTAATCATGAAAATGAAAGGGATGTAAATAATCCTCTGCGTCCAAGAGAGGACTACCCTAAAGAGAGTCTTAAATTTTTGTCAAAAAAAAAAAAAAAAGCTGGAGAAAATATTTAGTAACATATACATATTACCCAGAAACTTTAAAAAAAAATTCCACAGTTTAAATTCTACAGAGTCCAAATTAGTAGAATAGTGTATGTACTCTCAAATTAGTAACTCCACTGACAGCACTGGAGAAAGCAAGCAAGCTAAGAAATTATTGTATTGCGATTTGATTCTAATAATTCGCTATTGTCACAAGTAAACCATGACAGTGACTTAACATATGGTATATAAATTGAACCAGGAAAACTGTAAGAAGCAAATAATACATTGAAATGTATCTTGTTTGCTAGTTTGAATTTCAGAAAGCTGTTTATCATTGAAGATAAGCCCCAAAAAATCATATTTTGTTTCATCAATTTCTCTCACCAAATGTTTTCTTGTTCTTATCCTTTCTCCCCAGGTAGTAATTTGAAAGGCAACACTTCGTCCTTTGTTCAGTAGTTGCTTTGTGACCCCTTCTACCATAGTAACCTGAGACAGCTGCCTTATTGAACTAGCTGGTAGCTATAAAAGCAATTCAAAATCCTTAAAATCATTACAGCTTATATACAAAAATTACTCCTATTTTGACTGTGCTTTCTCATTTTAACTTGATATGTTATATATTTGTAAAGGATAGAAAATGAGAAAAGCTTTTTAAAAAAAACTCAGCAGCCTAAATACCATAAGCTGAATTACAAGTCTAAATATCCAAAATGTTTTCAAAATGGAACAGCTGGTAACATTTTTCAGTCAATTTTTTCAGGAGAGTTTTAGAATGAATAATTTGTAAAGGATTATAATTTATAATGACTGAATGGATTATTTATATAACATACCATAACACCACCAATTTTCATTTCTGAAAATTTGCATGAAATAAAACAAAAAAAACCCCAGATCCTAATCAAGGAGTATTTGTATTTGCATTTAAAATCTATCAAAGTATTTGCAGTATTATTTATCATGCTCAAAAGTAGTTTTGTACTCTTATAGTGAAAAGTGTGGAGTATGAGGCAGAGTCACTATAATAGAGACCTATTACAAAATGTTGCTAGGAGAGTATTGACAATTAACTGTACACCACACAGGTACTATGACTATCCCTCAACCCCAAATTGCTGTTTGTGTTATATTTCTATACATTTTATATATGTTTTATATGGTATTACATTATTGTTGAGCTACTTTAGGGTTTGGGACTCAAAAATAGACCAAGCTGATTTTCAAAGTAATTCGACTTCCAAAACTGCATTCCCATAAGTTAGAATTTATTGTTGAAACTGAACTTTGCATTTTCCAGGTTGTCCTGGCTCTGGCCAGGCCGGGGTTAATGCTCAGGCCCGGGCCAGGTGAGCCGGGCCGGGCCGGCCGCTATTCCACACCACGTGACGTCACGCCCCTATAAAGGGACTGGCCCGGGAGGGGCCCGGGGCTGCTCCGGGACGGTCTCGCCGCGGGCTGCGCCTCTGGTCCGTCTGGTCTGTCGGGTCGTCGGTCGGTAAAGTACTGCGTTTGTTATCGCGGTTGTTTACATCCCAGGATAATTATTGCAGCCCTATTGTCATTTCCCCTCTCCCTTTGTCGGCCCATTAAACGGCCGTTATCTCAACTCGAAGCCATTTGCCCTTTTGTTGCCTCATTCTGCCCCGTGTTTTGCTGCCGGGGTGGTGAGCGAGCGGCTGCGTGGGGCTCGGCTGGGGCTGGGGCCGAACCACGACACAGGTTAATATTTCCTGAGGTTTGGGGACCATTCTAGTCAGACAGTTTACCTAAAACTGATGAGATGGCATTTCTATTTTATCATACTTTTTCTCTAAAATTTATGGTAATCTTTCCTGCTTAAATTCTTAACTAGAAATACATAGAGAAATCATATCATATTTCCACTAAATGTATAATGTAGCAACTGAGTATCTATTCAAGCTATAGGTTTGACCACGCTCACTGATTAATTTTTACAATATTTATGCATCACAGGAGAGCTGCTGGAGGGTCATGGGGGATTTCCAGATACTTTACTCTGAAACCGCACCACAAAGCAGAGCCACAAAGGATCCTCAGTTAAGTTGCTTTCTTTCAAGGTTTCACCTAATTCATGTGATATTTTTGTTCAGAGCAGTGAAATCAAAAGGAGATAGATACCCATAAGAAACTTTATAGGGATGTGGTGACCTCATTTCTGCTTATCAATCCAGGTTGAAAACTGGGAATGGGGAAGATGGGTATAACAAGGTGGAGGAAGAGAAAAAAGTTTTGCTTATAGTGTTCACACAACATTATAGTGAAAATTTCAACTTTGGGAACCACATGCATGATTTTTTTTGTTCCTAAGCTATTTTATGCAACTAGCTCATTCTGTTATTCAGCACCTGATACACCTGGATAACCAAAAATTGTACAGGAGTATAAAGGATCTTGGAAGCATTCTGTATTTTGGATAGATTTGGGAAACATAGATATAAAGAACTACAGAACTGATGTGACACTTGAGAGATTGGTGTAAGTTAAGAAACTTTATACACTTGGAGAATACTGTCTAAATAATGGTCCTTCTTCCTAGCCTGATCTCCTAGGCTTGACCAAGAAGGCTTTAACCATAGAAATGACTGGTAAATTCATACAGCCATCTGTTGCGCTAAAAACATCCACCTGTTTAAGTAGGAAAGGTGAGAGATCTGTAATCTCTTAAATTGGTTTGAGAAAAAGCAAACAAACCAGAAAGCAGGAAGGTTTTCTCTTTGTCTATTTTAATCGTAGACCATGTCAACCTTCTGAATTTTAATGAGATCATTTTCATGACTTTTAAGTGAAGCTGGCTCCTAAGCTTTGAGCACTTGAAGTTTGCATGACAGCATAACCGTAATTTTTCTATTCTATTCTATACATAATTTGCAGTGGAGGCTGAAAAAAAAACCAAAACAAAACAAAATAAAACAAAACAAAACAAAAATGAAAACCCCCAAACCAAAAACCAGATAAAATGAAGCTGAATCTGAGGTCTTAACTTTGAGCATGAGGCTCAAATTTAGGAGGGTTATAACATTCTGAGTTATGAAATAAGAGGGTATTTCATGCAAAAAGAAGTGCCCTCATAGGCTCACAGACTATGACTCATACTGCCATCGCTTTGGACAATGCTCATCAACGAAATATATATGTAAGCTTTACAAATACTCCAGAAATGTCCATAATTTCACTAGCCCAGAAACAAAGGAATTCAAGGCCTTGGAAAAAAAATCAGGAAGGTCTATATTTAGAATAGAATAGAATAGAATCATTAAGGTTGGAAGAGACCTCAAGGATCATCCAGTCCAACCGACCCTCCCCCACCTATTACCCACTAAACCATGTCCTTCAGTACTGCATCTAACCTTTCCTTAAATACCCGCAGGGACGGTGACTCCACCACCTCCCTGGGCAACCTGTTCCAATGCCTGACCACCCTTTCAGAGAAGAAATTTCTCCTAATCTACAACCTGAGCCTCCCCTGGCGCAACTTGCAGCCGTTCCCCCATTTCTTCAACAAAAGCTGAGATGGGGGATCATTATACAAAAAAGCATATTATTTCCCTCCAAAATCTAGAATTTCCTTGGAATGACGTCCATTCCCTCATAATATAAAGCTGGAAGACACAGAAAGACAAAGAGCTTTCATTATCTTTTTATGTAGGTACATACAGGGTATCAGGTACATAAGTCCTTTGTGGCCTCATGACCAGGTATTGATATTCATCTTCTGTAGGTGCTTTATTGTTTTCTCTCCAGTTTATTTCAAATGTGTGAAGTTTGATTTCCAGAAGATATACCACTAGTGGAAGTCTCAACCTGAATCCTGAAGGAGAATGTTTTACCATTCTGAAGTCAGCCTTCTACACATTTACTTTTTTTCATTTTGTTTTGTTTGGTTTTGGGGTTTTGGGGGATTTTTTTGTATTCTTTCCTGTACTGAAAGAATCTGAAAGAATTAGTACAGTTGTCACAGGTAACAAGAATTTTGCTGCAGATGTTAGTATTTCATATCTGTTCACTTTATTTTAACCATAGGATTTCAACTGACGTCTTCAAATTAGTCCTGAAGTCATTGACTTTACCAGCTCCTATTTACAATACTATTTGAGGACCTTCATCTGAAACTTCCTGTCAGTTCTCTGCAATTTTCTCCAGTTTGGAGCAGACCTTGATTTAATTCTTGTTCCAAAGACAACAAGAATTCTCCAGGTTGGCTGTAAGATGCTTCAGAAGAACATGTTTTGTAAAGTTTTTCTGTTTGTGCAGTTACTTCAATCTTCATTATTTAAAGAACTCATACCTTCTCAGACTCCTTCTGGTCTTGCCTTCTTATTTTTCTCCATAATAGTTCATAGACACATAAATATATTTAAACTGAAATCCTTAAGTGTTTATAATTAGAACAAGCATTTGGTTTTGCTCACAGCTACAAAATATTTTTTTCTAATTTCTGCCTCTTTCTTTTTCCTTTTCTTTGTGTTGCCATTGAGGGAAAGAGATAACTTAAATTTGTTAAGGTTACCTTTTGTGTTGATTTCCTACTTTTTTTCCTCTGATTATTACAAGTTTTTCAGGGTAGCCTTATCTCTGAATTTCTTAGCTTGAATATTTGAAGTATGAGATAACATCATTACAATGTTCTTTTTACCTTTCAGTCACTGACATGAGTTCACAGTTTCATTATTATTTCTAAACGCTCCAGTTGGGAATTCTTTCTGTTATTAAAAATTGTACAAAATGTCAAAACTAGAGAACAAGCAGTCTGTATGATAACTTATGTGATACGAAGATTTGTAAAATCAACCATTATTTCTCTGTTTATTTTAAATTTCAGAGACAGTTCATCAGACCAGTACAAAGCACTCGGCACAGTCAGCTAGCATTAAGAGATCTTGTCTCTTGAAGAAGTATCCGGGAAACCAAAGTGAAATAGAACCTCATTGAAGTAGACACTGTTCATAACACTTGCACTGGATTAAAGCTGCTGTCAAATGAACACAAAGCAGTCAGCACATTCTTATGAACTCAAACCCTAATATAATCAATTACTCTATATTATTTTTTCAATTAATTAGCAGTAGATTTATAAGGTTATACACTGAGAAGCATTACATGGTGTGGAAAAAATGGATATGCATTCTTGATTCTGCCTCGATACATCTGCACAATCTTCTGAAGGCAGAACTAGATCTCTCATGCTGGACTAAGTGTAAAGGCACCCTGATGCACACTCTCTAAACCACGTGCCATCACACCAACAGAATTAGCATGACAGCAAACAATCTCTGCACTGAATGATCCCAGGTGCTCTTGTAGAATAACAAAGATGTAGTCAGTGGTTAAGTCTCTCCCTGCATTGCTTTTTTGACACTTGCATAAGGTTCTTTCCAAGAGTTAAGCTGTATTTTAGTGTGTACCTCTGAGACCAACACTGTGAGCCACAGAAGTCAGAATTACTTGATCCACCTGTGGAGACCGTCAGCATGTCTCCACAATCTCTCACCCATCAGTTCACTACAACTGAGCATTTACTGAGTTATGCTGCTTATCATTTAAACGCACCTGATAAATGTCCTTCAAGTACCGTTGCACAGCAATTTGTGTTTGCCTACTGCTCTATTTTCTTTAGCTAATTACTGTTTTGACAAGCTGTCTGCTCAGTTCAATGGATCGTCTTGGGAGGAGAGACAAATTTAGGAACACATCAGCAAATATTTTACATAGCCTTTCAGTATTAATTCCCATTGTCTTTAGATATCTCTGGGAAAGTGGATTATTGCTAATTTTCATGTACCTTATACCTACTTTAAAATAGCAGAGGGATTTATTTGTTTCATTGTTTGAGTTGTCCATAAGAAATGTGTGAAATGACAGATGAATACTAATGAAATCAAAACCTCTGTACATTTAAGTGTGGGGCATGGAAAATTCATAATAAAAACAACCTACAGTGACCTAAGAATAAAAACACTTTAAATAAGCCAACATTTATTAAGCTCCTTCTATTTGTAACACGGGACAGAAAAAGGTTGCTCTGCTATATCGACATGCTGACAAACCTAGAAAGAACAAGTTTTGAAAATCAGCCAATGCATTGACCTTTCAAAGTGTAAACGCAAACTTGGGTTAAACCTAGGTTCAGATCCAGCAAATTTAATTAAATGAGCGTGATAACAGTAGACCCAGTTAAAGTGAGTTGTTGGCTAATTTCTGCCTATTACTTACAATGGTTAAAAAAGCCACCACTAATGCTTTAATTTACTTTCAGTTAAATATAAACACAAGGAAGTAATTAAGTTGTTATTTTGATGCAAATAAAAGACTGGCACAGGTGCTACATTTTTTAAAGGTAAGTATTATGGGGATAGAAGATAATTCCCTAAAATAACCCCTGAAAATGTAAGGAAAGGACAATTCTCAATTCTCTCTCTCTTTTTTTTTTTTTTAAATGCATAAATCTCATAGCAAGATAAATATAGTGTGTTTTGAAAGCATCTCACTTACTATGCCTTATGGTATATAATATATGAAGGTTCACTATTATATTTTAGAAGACATGAATAGGAGAAAAGTTTCTAGATCCAGAATAGCTATTCAAAAAGTTTCAGGGCAGGAGCAGAAATTCGTGTCTCCACCCATATTACCACTATTAACCTTACCACCCATGCACAGAAACAAAAATTGAAAAAGTTTGAGAAATTCATATCACCTTGAACAAGGGAAAAGAAATATCTGAACTTACTGCAAGTGATGGCTCTTCTAACCATCTTCAGTGACAAGATTATGTTACATAGATGGCCAGAATACTCTAAAGCATATGAGCCTTGGCAGAAACTGTACATGATAATTAGGGAGACTGACATGTTAGCTGAGATGTTTTGTTTTAATTTAAATATGCATTTGTGCCGTTAATGCAAACCTGTATTTTCAAGCACTCTGACTTTCATCCATACATCTTGTTGGGCAACAGCCCCAAAATGAAGTAATATCTAATACATATGAAGCATAACTCTCCTACTTTGCACAGTAGTACAAAAATAACTACCTCATGTGACGTGTACCATTTCTGTTGTTCCATGTAATGACTATGGGAATGCTTAAAGGCTCCCTTATGTTTCTTGTTTCCCAGATTCATTTGTAAATTACATATGCAAAATAACAGTGAGATTGGAGATATACAGAGCCCAGTTCCATGATTTTAATTTATAAGTTCAGCTTTTGCCCAGTCTCAGGATAAACCTTCCATTCTCTACCATTTTGCAACTGAAATTGTCAAGTTCTCATTTAACTCATTAATCTAATACCTAACGAGTGTATTATAAAGCAAAAAAAAAAACCCTACCCTCTTTCTCAAGGACTACTTTCTACCACTACCTAATTTTAAAAGTGACCCTCACAACTATTGCTGAGCACAGGGGGCTGTGCCACTTGCAGGGAAAGGGTTTCTGAGAGGCAGTCATCCCTGACTGTCAGTGAAGGGTCACTGAGGATCCCCAGCCCTATTGGCCAGGTGACCCCAGGCATGGGATAAGGAGGAGCTGGAGCCCAGGGCACACAAGAGGAGGTGGAGTCCCCATGCCCAAGGTGCAATAGAATGGTACAGGGGAGGGATCTCCAGGAAAGAGGCCCTCAGCCTCCCTGATCCTCTTTCTTCTCCACAGTTGAGCATCTTTCAGGCCACAAGCCTCTACTTCCCAAAACAGCTGTAGTGGTCCACAAACATCACCATTCAATCATTTATCAGCAGTCCTGGCTAACTGGGAAGGTTCCAGTTGACTGGAGGTTAGCCAGTGTGACGCTCATCTACAAGAAGGGCTGGAAGGAGGATGCAGGGAACTACAGACCTGTCAGTCTGACCTTGGTGCCAGGGAAGGTTTTGGAGCAGATCATCTTGAGGGCCATGACATGGCACATGACAACCAGGCGATAAGGCCCAGCCAGCATGAGTTTATGAAACGCAGGTCCTGTTTGACCAAACTGATCTCCTTCTATGACAAGGTGACCCACTTAGTGGATGAAGGAAAGGCTGTGGATGTTGTCTATTCAGGCTTCAGTAAAGCCTTTGACACCATTTCCCACAGCATTCTCCTGCAGAAACTGGCTGCTCATGGCTTGGATGGGCGTATGCTTCTATGGATAAAGAACTGACTGGATGGCCAGGCTCAAAGAGTTGTGAATGCATTTAAATCAACTTGGTGGCCGATCACAAGCAGTGTTCCCCAGAGCTCAGTATTGGGTCCAGTTCTCTTTAATATTTTAAAAGGACTAGGGAATCGAGTGCACCAAATTGGGCAGAAGTGTTCATCTGCTTGACAGTAGGAAGACTCAACAGAGGGATATGGACAGGTTGGATTGATGGACTCAGGCCATCTCTATGAAATTCAACAAGGCCAACTACTGGGTCTTGCACTCAGGTCACAACAACCGCGGGCAATACTACAGGCTTGGGGATGAGTGTCTGGAAAGTTGTGCACTGAAAAAAGAACTGTGGGTGTTGGTCAATAGCCAGCTGAACATGAGCCAGCAGTGTGCCCAGGTGGCCAAGAAGGCCAACAGCATCCAGGCTTGTATCAGGAATAGTGTGGCCAGCAGGAGCAGGGAAGTGATCGTCCCCCTGTACTCAGCTCTGGTGACGCCACACCTTGAGTACTGTGTTCAGTTTTGGGCCCCTCACTACAAGAAAGACATTGAGGAGTTGGAGTGTATGGAGAAGAGCAATGATGATGGTGAAGGTTCTAGAGCACAAGCTTTATGAGGAGCGGCCGAAGGAACTGGGGCTCCTGCAGAAGAGAAGGCTGAGGGGAGACCTTATTGCTTTCTACAACTACCTGAAAGGAGGTGGTAACCAGGTGGGTGTTGGTCTCTTCTCTCAAGTAACAAGAAATAGGACAAGAGGAAATGGCCTCAACTTGCACCAGTGGAGGTTTAGACTGGATATTAGGGAAAAAATCTTCATCGGAAGGGTTATTAAGCACTGGAACAGGCTGCCCAGGGAAGTGTTTGAGTCACAATCCCTGGAGGTATTTAAAAGACGTGCAGGCATGACACTTATGAACATGGTTTAGTGGTGGACTTGGTAGTATGACGTTCATAGTTGAACTCAGTGATCTTAAGGGACTTTTCAAACCTAAATGATTCTACGATTCTATGATCATAGTGGCCTCCTAATGTCATGAGTCACCTCATTGTCTTCTGTTCTAGGCCCTATAAATGCAGGGACCCTGACAACTCGCTCTCAATTCACTGAGCTTCAAGGCCCTCAGATTTCTAAGATGCATGGTAGCAAGAGGTCTCAGAGCAGCAACGCAACTGACTTCTCACCTTTGCATGGGTCAGCAGAGACATGGTTGCAGGAGCCACAGAAGAAGAGGAGGGCGGGCATCATCAGATGCATGGCCATTGCTCATGTTGTTGATGGTGCAGAGCCCATGGAGGTGAATCCACCCAAAGGTCAGGAAGAACTGATGGAAGTGGATCCACCTCCAGCACGGCTCACCTGAAACCACTACACTATGCCAGGGCTCCCCTCTGTGATACCATGGCAACAGCATCACAGGAAAGCCCAGCCAGCACTTTACCATCAGCCCAGCCTTCACCTCTGGCATTAGCTGAAAGGCTCAGCCTCCATGCCTGGCCATTCTGCAGACTCACCACCAATAACATCTCATGGCAATGAGCAATTATTTTGCTGATTTTCTTGGGTGGTGTGAGCCCTTCTTTCCCATTTCTACTCTTTCCACCTCCCTGACCGCTCCTGAATGGGTGACATCTCCTCTGCTTTGAACCCCAAGAAAAGGGGATGAGATGACCTGGTTGCAGCTGGGCTGCTGCGTCGACTGTCAGGAGTTGTCACTCAGAGGGCTGCCAAGGTCCCTGGGGACTGGAGGTGGGGTTCCTTCAGTCTGAGGACAAGAACACTGCCCAATTGCAGCGTTCTTCAGGTGTTGTTACAAACTGTAGAACTGAACACCACAGTTCTTCAGGTGGTGTTACAAACACAAATGTTTCTTCCTGTGAACATTCCCAAATCACATGCAGTTATGCATCACATGGCAAGATCAGTGCTGCCTTGCATAGTTGCAAATACACCTGTCGTTTTACCTACTGTCTCTAGGCAACGTGCAGCTCTAATGGAAGGCAATTTCTTTAAAAAAGGCGATAGTTTTTCAAGCATAATAGTCCCTGCACCTGAAGGTAATTTTTTTTAGACTTCAACAATTAGATTGATTTTGCTGAGTATTATGAAATATTCTGATTCCAATGACACAAACATTTCTTCTAAACATATCATTTCCTACTCTTGTACAGTTTGCACTTCAGCAGAGTAAATGAACAGTTTAGCCCAATTCCAGCTGAGCTGATTATGGTGCACATTATACACTGACAAGTTCCTGTAATGTCATTCCTAGCAGACAACAAATAAAGATGAAATTGAATTAGTTACACCCTCAGGCATTCCCTTCATGACAAAAAGGGCTAGTCGTGGGCCTACCTGAAGATTATCAACTACTCCACCTGTTCATTTAGTTAGATTTTTGCTTCTTTTCTAATAGACTATCTTCATTGGAAAAAAAAAAAAACCACCAAACAAAAACCACAAGAAGACTTGAAGCAGAACTGACCTAATGAGAAAATAGAGAAAAACTTTGTTGTAAACAGCTGTAAGAAAATAGTGCTGTGTTTTTGAAGTAAAAGGAAAGGGAAAAAAAAACCTCATAATATTTTGATGATCAATAAGTGTCTGTGGTTTATAGATATTGCAGTATACCTATAAAATGGCTCAAATCTGTCAAAGAATTAAGCCACATATTCCTCTGACTTATTGTTAAGAAACTCTAAACATTAAGTTCTATATCAATGGTTAAAAAAAAGAGTTGCCCTTTTATGTTGTATAGGAGCCTTCTAAACAAGTCTAGACAGTGATTCTAATCCGTGATTTATAGCAGGCAATCTCCCACACCCAGGTTTCCTAAAACTGTTCGGATAGCTCATTCCCACTGAAGTCAGTGAGGTCTCAGCAGTAAGGCACAGCAATTCAGTGCTGGAGTTGGCTCCATAAGTCTTACGACAGGCTTTGCTTGGAAGCTTTGCAATAAGAGAAAGCAGTGGATGAAACTGTCTCCTCACATTGGTGTTACCAAGACAAGGGCCAAACTTTTCCCTCGGGCTGGTCAGCAGACATCAAGCCTGAAAGGACCATTACTGCAGCATCCTGGAGGGAACACAGCGGTGCTATTTCTCTCCCACAGTGGTTTTGCTTGGCTACATTGCTTCCCTATTACAATCCAAACTCCCTGGCTGGGTAGCAAGGCAATTAAATTCCCTTTCCACTCTCCAAAGTTTCCTTGGCCCTGAAATCTCCATTTCAGCTGGCATACTCAATGCTAGACTAGGTGTCTGGAATCTATCCTCACTTGTAGGCATCATATGTCCCCAGATAACCTTCTTTGTGCCTTGATTCTCCCATCCATAAAATGGTGGTAATAGGGGAAGCCACATATCCCACTCTTGGCAAAATGGCCTGAATGACAACTGCTTTTAGGATAGAAAGGTAAATGTACACAGGGTGCATGACTCAAAAGCCAAAGCCATTCAAGAGGTAATCAACACCAAACTGATCATGTTTGAGAGAAAGGGAGCCATCAGCCAGAATTAAGAGCAACCAGAGAACTACCCAGAGGCTTTTGAAAAAGTAAGTCAGCATGAAGAGAAGTATAAATGAGGCATGAAAGTTTGTAGTGGTGGGAAGAGACCTTGGAGTGGCAGTGGCCACAGCCAGGGTCTGGTTGAGCACTGACAGCTGTTTCCTCTCTGCACTGTAACCCCACAAGTTGTATGAAGGAGCCTCCCCAAGGGTCCTGCATGTGGCTGGGTGCTGGCATCATGCAGAACCCCAGCTCTGGGATGCCTGGGGCTGTGGGGACTTTGTGAGTCTGTGTTTGTTGACAGGGTCTAGGGAGCAGCAGGAGTAGAAGCTGGGCTGGACAGAATACAGTGGTATGGTAATCAAAGTCTATGGGGCCACTCATCCTCCCTGAAGAGAGGATAGGGGCTTGCAACCCACATCGGCTGAATGGGAGGAAGGGGAAGGTAGAGTTTCTTGGGATTTGTCCTATAATAATGTTAAGAAATTTGTTGTAACAGTTTTAAGTGTCTAGTATCATGATTTATTTGTTGTATTACTGTTCCTGAATGCATAGGTCATTGAATGCCAGTTGACTACCAGTTGTTAATTAACCCATAGTTTGCTTCAATTCTGATTTGAATTAAACTACACAAATAAAGCAAGGTCGTTGGGTTTTTTCCTTTCAGTAGGGTTCATATCTATTCCTTCACCTTTCCCTTGTCTTGTCACTTGAGATTATAATTCTTAAAGTAAGAGGCAAGCTGAAGCCTTATCTTTTACTGTGCACTAGCCATAGTACAAATTAAGTTGAAATTATAAATCCAGTCTGTGTTCTAGATAAGCTTGTACAATATGGGAAGATAATACAAAGCAAATTGCTAAAATTTCTCAGGATCATCAACTGCTGGTAAAGCTTGTTAATACAGTTTCAGCTGTTAAGATGCATCTATTTGTTTTCTCCTGTTCCAGCTTCAGATTTCTTCCTGTATCAAACACTTCAGCTATATTTATTTTTTTGTCCTATAAAAACATTATCCTCACTTTTTTCAATGAGCAATTAAATTACAAATGAATCAATTGTTTTCAGACAGACGTCATCATCAGCTCAGGGTTAAAATAAGAAGTTAATGACTGTTAAGTCATTCTCTGTGTTTTACATTCCTCAGGTAAATTGTTATTATGTTGACCAGATAGTAGTAGTAGCCTTTTTCTTCCTTTTTCACAGTTTCTCTTCAATAGTCCATTGTAAGAACATGAGCATAAGCTCTAATATTCAGTAGCTTTTAAAAAATTTTGCCTGTTTTTATTTAAGGTATCAGGAACATAACTAAGGGCTTGTGTTAGTCCTCCCAAGTACTAATTTTCATGTAACGATGTAACACACTAAATGAAATAGATTAACAGTCTTGGACTTTATGGTCATTTGCCTGTGGAAGAAAAACTTTAAATCTCTTTTCTTTTTTCTCGTAAGTCACCTCAGGTCATCCATGGCAGGTCCTCCAAGGCCTGCCCAGGGCAAGACTTGAGTTACAGCTCTGCCACCTAAGTCTTACTGCCATTAGATTCCAGTTCTGGCACCTGATGTCAGTTTTGAAATTTGTGAACAGATTTAATCAAAGTAAGTAGTCTTCTGATTGTTTTGTTTTCTGAAGTGTGAAGCAGGAGTAACGGAACAAGTAAGAGAAAAAGTGAGACTGGCCAGAGGCAGGAACAAGTCATACTGTAGATTGGTTTAGCTGCAATGTGAAACCTCACCCCCTGTTTTCTGTGCTTGTAGATTACATCAATAAGGAGTAACAGAGGTATTTTAAATTAGCACTTGTTCAATGCCCCCATGTGATTGACAAGTTCAAGACGTGTTGCTCCAGACATTTGGACAGACCACTTCCAGACACATATACACACACACAGAGTACTCCTTTCCAAGGACAAAGACAAGGAGGGGGAAAAAAAAAAAAGTTTACACACCGGGATCAAGGCATTCACTTCTAGTTAAATTAAGGTGATGGTTATTTTGTTTGGCATTTTTTGTTTCTTTTTTCAGTCAGGACCTGGGGGGAGGTTCTTACCTTCTTCATTGAACTTCTTACTGAATCAGCAAATGAAATCTGAGAGTGTCTTGGGTTTGGCTAGAGTACAGTTAACTTTGACCAGAAGCTGGGATGGGACATAGCCAGAACAGGTGACCCAAACTAGCCAAATGGAATACCCATACCATGTGACATCATGCTCAGCATAAAAAGAGGGCTAGTCAGGGAGGGGTGTGCTTCTCCAGAACATGTTGCTTGGGGATGGTCTGCCTTTGGGACAGGTCTGAGTGTGCAGTCTGAGCTGTACAGTCGTTGGGTGAGAAACTGCATTGTGTATCACCAGTTTTGTATTTTCTGTTATCAGTACTGTTGTTGTTTCCCCCTCCTTTTACTGTCCTAGTAAATTGCCCTTATCCTACCCCACACAATTTTGCCTTTGTTTCCCATTCTTCTCCCCATCCCATGGCAGGGGGTGGGGGGTTGAGCAGAGAGTGAGCGGCTGTGTGGTGCTCAGCTGCAGCTGGGGCTGAACCATGACAGAGAGCCATAAGGTAGAAGTCAGTCCTATGTCTTAGAAGACTGGAGGAGTTCAGAGGACCTTGAACTGCAGCTAACAGAGGGCCTGCATCAAGAAACATTTCGGCTTCAGGACCTTGAGTGAGAAAATAGGGATTGGAGACCTTTGGAGCCAGCAGATCAAGTTTCTAACTTATCAGCCAACTGTGTCCCAGAAAAAAAGTATTTATCAAACATAATCTATACAGGAACAGACACCAATATCTGCATATGGGCACATGGGCATAAAATTCTAACATTTTAAATATTTTTTTAATTTTAACTAATTATACATAAATATATGATAAAGGGTTTTCCCATCCCTACTTTTTAAGATGCATAATGATAAACACAATATTTATCATTAAATTGTAGCCTACTGTTTCAGTCTCCTTCATCTGAATCAATAGCAATGATGCACTTTTTTTAAGTCAAGTTTTTGAATGTTAAATTATTCTTGTCAAGAACTGAGAGTTCTCAATTGTTTAGATGAGACACATTAAACTACACTTCAGTGTTGTTCAATAGTATTATTAAATTAAAATTGACTATAACCCATAAAAAATTTAGGCTTTGAACTGGTCAGTGGACTACAAATTATCTACCCTTAATCTAAGTTGGTTTGGTAACCCCCTTTCAAACCACAATTTACTTGGCAGTAACCCTGACACCTCCCCCAAAGTACAAAACATTACTGGTTTTCTGAAGAACCACCGTTCAGCCCATTTTATGTTTCTTTCAAATAAACACATGACCTGATGACAGCTAACATACAAGAAACAAGACTGAAGTTTAATAACAACATGATGAAAGAGTAAATAGCCTGTGGGCACAGCAATAAAAAATGATTTATATCTCAGCAAGCCATGATGAAACAGGAAAGAACAATGCATCAGAAGTCAGCATGCAATGCTGTCTTGCAATGAAAAGAAACATGATAAAATCATTTACACTGGAATAGATTGATGAAGTCTCAGTATCAGGTCATGTCATCTCATTATGAAATGGAGTACTTCAGAATTAAAGCATTAGAAATTTTGATTGACCCAAATATCCTACTAAGCTATCTGCCTCCCACAGTCTTTTCTATCCACTAGATTTCTGATCATTTTACTTTATTGCTTGGGTTCCTCCACCCGCATAACCTATTACCTCATTGATAAGTACTGCTCTGCACTCAGGCTTTTGTAACACCTGGTGGCCTTGAGATCAGAGTTCTTGACCTCATCTCAAAGGTCAGAGCACAGCACCACTCCTCTGTATCCCACTTCAATAGCTCATTTAGGAAAGATCATTACTGTTATGAAATAGAACCATACGATTTCAGAGTTTCAAAACCATCAGCAGAATAGAAGCAGCGCAGTTTGAAAATAATGGAAGCTTCTTGAAGCATTGAAGTGGTACAGAAGAGGAAAAACCCCACATTTTTATAGATACATGATGAAAAGATAAGACGACAGATGATGGATGTAAATGGATTTTCTAGATGTAATAGAATCTGTAATTCTCTCAATTCTTCTGGAATTCTTCTCATTCCAGAAGTTAAAAAAAAGACCAATTTAATTAATACGATGAACTTTTGAAGAGATTTTGCAAGTTTTTGCTACTAACAAAGCAAATTTCTATATTGGGGCAGGACAAGTTAACAGTTGGGCAGATTTACTTTTCCGATAGAAGGAACCACATAACCTGGGAGAAAGCTAGGTGGAAATCTGTAGTTAGGTGTCACAGTTAAGACAATGTGGTAGTTGTGTGTATGTAAGTATCTTTATATTTATATTCTCTTTGCTACCACCCATGAGCTACCTTAAAGGTAGCTGGCTACCTGAAGTTGTACCTGGCTCAGCAGACTTGTGCAATTTGTCTGATTAGTTGGATAAATAGTCATCTGGTTGATGCGTGCCAGTTTCCCTGAAATCAATAGTCAGTCCAGGCAAGAGGAACAAATCCAGGTATATTTAGTTAGAATTTGAGTTACAATTAAACGTGTACTTTTGGCATACATCGACTTATGACTTGTAACAAACCATGATTTATAACTAGACTTAGATTTGTAACAACACTTTAAAATACTTCTCAGACAGTTTTTGTTTAAATTTACTTAATTACTAAGCAAGAAAGGTAAAGAAAACTGTCATTATGGCATTTTTGTTTGTTTAGAGATATAAAGCATCAACCTGTAACGCTGTGTATCTTTTTAAATCTTTAAGATTGAAGTTACCTATACTCCAAACCAGCACTAAACAGGCCAAGTACACTAGTACTGTTAGCTCTTTTTTTTCTTATCAGAACAGCCTAACAGAATTTATCAATCTGTCTTTAAACGGGAAATGACTTACAGGCAGTGAGATTGCCGCTGTATGAATGCATAGCAGATGAGTTCTGCCCCTGAATGTGAATGATTTTCTACTTCACAGCTTTTCCAATATTCTCTAGTTTTCCCAGAAGTGTAAAGTTTCTAGTGGAAGTGGGGCATTAATTTTGTGGTGAACTTTTTGTATGATGTAGTAGTAGCTCATAAAACCCTAGTAAGAACAGGTAGGATACTTTGGTTACAAACAGAACTCCACACAGCTATCACGAACCAGCAGTGAAAGGGAGACTATTAGTAGACAGTTGCAAGAAAACTTGCAGTACAGAAAAGATGGCACTAGTTGATTGCATGAGATAACATAATTCTGCTTAGGACTGATATAGAACATTTTCTTCTACTAAATCATATCTGTATAATGATCAATAAATTAGACCAAAAAACACTGAAATCTAATTAATCTCTTCAAATTCAGTCTACACATGGAATATCAATTTTAGTATAGAAATGTGTCATTTATAAAACATCTTTAAAATATTGAATATATCTATCTCACCTTTGAGGCTTGTAATGCATACAAAAGACTCTAGTATGTGACAATACTTTTTTAAATATATGATTGATAGTGATTTTTAATTTATGAAGCAATTGGTGGAACTACTAAGAATTGGAGTACTGACAAAGAGGAAGACACGTTACATTTTCAGTGCAACTGACTCTGATCCTTATTGGGACTACAGTGCTAAAGCTAGGGTGATCAGCCCCTCTATTTTCCTGGAGTTACTAAAATATCTGCTTGATCCTTATGCTCTTCAAAGGGCAGTGACATTGAGATCATTAAATCAAAAGAAAGAGGAAGAAAATCAGCTCGGATTTATGCTATGGTGGAAGCTTCTTGTAAATTGTTGCTTCTGTTCTACCTCTTACAAGCACCTGAACATCCTTTACGCAAGAGGAAGGCAGCAGATTCACTACTAGCCAATTGCACATAAAAGCACAAAAATCTAGAAGGAAACAAGTAACAGTAAAGTTTGAATTGCAGAGATAGCATTACTTGAGCATGCTTGTATGCATCCTTCAAATGAAAAGAACTTCACAGCAACAGTTTGTTTTCCACATGTCCTCAAATGAAAGCTTTGTTTCAGCTACCTCTTGTACCGTGACAAGGGATTTAACCCACCAAGTGAACTCAGTGTTAAGTTATTATCTCAGCACTGCTTGCCTTTGATGAAAAACAGCTTGGTGCACAGCTGGTATGTTCCTAAAATGTAATGTAAAGCCCCTATGTTAAAAACAGTTTTGCACAACCTCCTACCCCATCTCACCCAGAATAAAGCATTAGAATTGAAATTCCTTGCTTGGTCTAAGAAGTGAGTAGGCCAAAATTTGTCATTTTGTTAAGAGATCAGGACAGGGCAATAGTGAATATTAGATGAACTTCATTTTGAAAAACTAGATAGAGAAGGAGTCATGAGAATCTATGGCACATTGCAAACTGATCATAATTTCTCAAAATAGAATGTACTAAACAGTGAAGAAAGATAATAATGTTGTTATTAA
Source organism: Psophia crepitans (assembly GCA_013399095.1). NCBI lineage: Eukaryota > Metazoa > Chordata > Aves > Gruiformes > Psophiidae > Psophia > Psophia crepitans. The sequence goes on from VWZZ01007173.1 coordinate 73,617, forward strand.
CTGCTAATGTTAAAACTATTACTAATCTTAAAACTAAAACTGTTTCATGCTAAACTATTGTACTTACAGAACAGTTACAAGCTCTTGGTGTCAAGCTGTATATTTTTCTGAGATGCTTTTAAATTGAAAAAAAAATTACTTTTATGTCCAAGCTGCATAGAAATAATGTCATAAATTGTTCTTTAAAAAATTACAGTGCTGCAAGGCTTGTTTCACCCCCATCTCCCACCTTCCTTCTGCTGAATATGAAAAAACAACATGTGGTCAATTTTTAGAAATAAAGAAATAATTAAGCGGAGAATAGTGCTTAGTGGCACTGTGTTGCTCATGAACAGTTTTATAAATATTTAATTGCATGTTATATCTAAATGATCTTTGTCCCAGGCACATGTGATATAAACGTTGCATTTACATGGTTATATTGTTTTTCACACTACTATTTTCTTTGTTAATTTAAAAAAAAGTCTTTTTTTTCTGATACAAGTAATGGAAAATTCACCCACAGTATTGGATACCTTTCAAGTTCTGCCAAATTTGGACGAGTGTACCACTTAACTTTACCAAAAATATCTTGATTTTAAATTAAATTTCATTAAATCAGAAAACCCACTTTTGCCATAAATGCAAATCTCATCTTAGCTCTAAGTTGTACCAGCCTTTTTATTGCTTTTATCTGTCTTCCATTTATGCTACTTTTTAAAAAAGAGCAATAGAAAAAGTGGTTTTCATTCCAGAATCTGCCTGTAGTTTAGTAACTGTATCCTTATTCAGACACTGTAAATCGTTAGTGTTCATCAAACTCATACCATTGTGCATTGTTCTTTTATTCCAGCTACCTGAGTCAGATTCTTTCACAAAATGTGATGGCATCGTTTTGATAGAAATATGTCATTTCTCTGCAAATAACTATTAAATACTAATACTCATTTTTCACTTAAATGAAAGCTGTTTCCTCGAGATCAGAGTTAAGCGAATCCACTATAAGTCTGCCATTGTACTTAAACAGATGTAGAACACCTACAGCTCCTCCTGGTTAATTTTACTGACAGCACAGAGAAACTGCTAAGGCTTGTCACATGTACTTAGAGGATATCAAAACTGCTGGAGATGTTTTGATAGCGCCAGTTAATAATGGTGGAGTGCACATAAGGTTCACTGTACCCATAAGTGAACATATGCTCTAAAAATCAGATGTACACTTGCTAGTGGTACCAACTCATTAGTCTGTCTCATAGCTGAGCAATCCATGCCTGTTTAAAGACTAAGACTTCATCAACACATTAAATCTATAGTCATTTCTCTCAATCATGATTTCCAAAGCCATTAACAAAAACCCAGGTATCCAAGATTTTTATAAAGAGTTTTACTTGAGAAGTTAAGACCTAGACTAGCTATTGTCTTAGACCTGGGGGGAAAGAAATTGTAAAGGAAAGGAACAAACAGAAAAAGGACAAGTGGAAATATACCTAGTAGCTGCCTGTGGATCTATCATTTATTAATTACTCATCATGTATGAATTACTCAATTCTTCCTTGAATCCACATAAACTTTTACTTCCTCTAGACTCTAAAACAATAAATTCCACAATGTAGCTAAGTATTGGGGAAAAGAACCTCTGTTATCTTCAGCCTTTTAAATATAACTTAATTGGGTCATTTTCTCTATATTTCTTCTGTACAATTTGCTTCTTTAAACCACTAAATCAGAACTGCACAGCGTCAAGGTGTGGGTACGTCATAGATTTTTACTGTTGCAGAGACACAGGATTCACAAGCTCTTTCCTAACAATCCCCAACAATACATAGCACTTTGACCACTGCTGCTTCCTTCCCTCCATAGTGCTGAGACCTTCTCCATAAATGGCAACAGCTAACTCAAACCTTACCTATTTCATATGTGTAACTAACTAAAGTTTCTTCCCTTTAAACCGTGTGTCCATTATTTTCCAGTCCATCATTCCAGTCCCTGTGTCAATTATTTTATCCCATTTATTCGTTATCATGTGATACTTTTGATAGAATCATAGAATCTTTAAGGTTGGAAAAGATCTCTAGGATCTTCAAGTCCAACCATCAACCCGACACCACCATGTCTACTAAACCACGTCCCTAAGTGCCACGTCTGCACAGTTTTTGAACACCTCCAGGGACGGCGACTCCACTACCTGTCTAGAGAGCCTGTTCCAATGTCTAACCACCCTTTCAGTGAAGAAATTTTTTCTAATATTCAACCTAAACCTTCCCTGGAGCAATTTGAGGCTTTTGAAAACTTTAACTATGTTGAACAAACTTTTAACAATAAAATTTTATCCTCTCATATTATACTTCTATCACAGCATCGTGAGGTTGGAAAGGATATTTGAAGATCATCTCATTCAACCACCCTTGGTCAAACAGAGTTCTTGTTCAGTTAGGTTTTGAGTATCTCCATAGATCTGAGACTCAACAATCCCCCTGGGCAACCTATTCCAGTGTCTGGTCATGGTAATAATGAAAAAAAAAAAAATTGTTTCCTGTATTTCCTGTGTTCAGATGGAATTTCATATGTTTTTATTTGTGCTCATTGCCTCTTGTCTAGTCACTGTTGAGAAGTTTGGCTCCCTTGTCTTCATTCTGTCCATCAGTTATATACATACACTGATGAGATTCCCCCTGAGCCTTCTCTTCTCCAGGTTAAACAGTCCCAGCTCTCTCAGCCTTTCCTCATATGAAAGATGCCTTTAACCATTTTCGTGGCCCTATGCTGGATGTATTCTGAGTTCATATACTGGGAAGCCTAGCACTCAAGACAGTACTCCAGATGTGCCCTTACTACTGCTGAGCAGAGAGGGAGGATCACTTCCCTGCAGTGATCTTCCTGATATAGCCCAGGATACCATTAGCTTTTTTTGACACAAGGGCACACTGCTGATCCATGATCAGCTTGTTGTCCACCAGGATCCCAAGGTTCTTCTCTGGGGAGCCTCTTTCCAGTGAGTCAACTCCTAGTCTGTACTGGTGCATGGGTTTACTCCTGACCAGGTGCAAGACTTTGCATATCCCCTTACTGAACTTCATGAGACTCCTGTTGGCCTATTTCTCCAGCCTGTCAAGGTCCCTTTGAATGGCAGCATGTTCATCCTATATACTAGTCACTCCTTCCAGTTTTGTATCATCTGTAAATCTGTTGAAGGTACAGTCTGTCCCATTGTCCAGGTCATTAATGAGGATGCTAAATTGTATTGCCCCACTGTCAGCCCCTGGGGTACACCACAAACGACTCATCTCTAATGAGACTTTGTGCCACTCATCATAAATCTCTGGGCCTGTCTGTTCAACCATTTTTCAGTCCATGTCACTGTCCTCTTTTGTAATCCATACTTCATTAGTTTGTCTATCGGGATGTTATGGGAGACAGTGTCAAATGCCTTACTAAAGTCAAGTTAAATGACATTCATTGCTCTCCTCTCATTCATTGCCTTCCTCTTATCCACCAAGCTAGCCACCTCATTGTAGAAGGCTATCAGGTTGGTTAAACATTATTTCCCCTTCATAAATCTGTGCTGACTACTCCCAATCATCTGCTTGTCCTTTATGTGTTTGTAAATGATTTTCAAAATTAGTTGCACCTTTCCAGCAATTGAGATCAGGCTGACTGTGTAGTTCCCAGATCTTTCTTCTTGCCCTTCTTGAAAACTGGGGTGACATTTGTACTCATCTATTCTTGGAACCTCTCCAGTCACCATGTCCTTTCAAAGATAATTGAGACTGGCCTCACAACAACATCATCCAGCTCCCTCAGAACTTGTGACTGCTACCCATCAGGCTGTATGGATTAATATATGTCCAGTTTGTTTCCATGCTCCCTCACCTGGTCCTCCTCCACAAAAGCTAAGTCTTACTTGCTCTGAACTTTCCCTCTGGTCTCAAGGGCTTGGGATTCCTGAAGGCCAGTATTACCATAAAGACCAAGGTAAAAAATGCATTGGCCTTTTCTGTGTCATTTGTCACCAGATCTGCCAGCCCACTGAGAAGTGGGCCCACATTTCCCCTGGTCTTCCTTTCACTGTTTATGTATCTGTAGAATCCTTTCTTTTTGCCCTTCACATCCCTTGCCAGATTCACCTGCACGTTGTCCTTGGCTTCCCCAACCCTGTTCCTGCAAGATCAGAGAGCTCTATACTCCTCCTTGGTCACTTGATCCTGCTTAGCCTCTTGTACACTTACTTTTCATGTTTGAGTTCAATTAGGAGCTCCTTGCTAATCCATGCAGACTTCCTTCTGACTTTGCTTCACTTCCTACTTGTCAGGAAGGACCTTTCTTAAGGTTGGAGGAAGTGAAGCTTGAATATAAATCAGCTCTCCTGGATTTATTTTCCCTCCAAGGCTGTATTCCATTGGATTCTTCCAGGCAGACCTCTGAAGAAATTAAAATCTGCTTTCCTGAAATCCAGCATTGTGATTTTCCCTTTGACCTGGTGCTCTGAAAAGATTTGCACCAGTTCCTCCTAAAGTGTTTCTTGTCTAGAAAATAAAAACGGTTTTATTTTCAAGAAGGATGGGGGGGGGTTGTATTTTCACTTTTCTGTGGTTATTTATTTCTTCTCCTTTTATGCTTTTCACCCAATTCATACGTCATCTTTTTAATGTTTATAAAATTATACAATATTTTTATTTTATATAAATTATACAATGCTATTTTTTCTATAAAATATACAGAGCATATACATATACTAGGAATATTTTCCTATACATCAATTTCAAATTAACTCTCCTTTAAACTACATAATCAAGGCTCTGGGCTTTTCTGCAAAGAAACAACGCTATCTGAGGAAAAAAACTTTTTAATAGAATATTATTGAATTTATATTAAAAAACATCCAGGAAAACAGCAAAATAATCTGTTTTTCTTGTTACAATACTTCACTCACTGATCTGAGTGAAATAATTGTGACTGTCAGACAGAATTCCTTTGGAATGCACAAGTCGGGTTCTTATACTGTAATTTTATTGTTTCATTCTTCTCCCCTGACCCATCCCCCACCTTTAGTCTAGTTTATATTTTCTAGAAGAGTATGACAAGAAATAAAGAAAACAACATTGAAGGAAGGAATTGTCTCTGTTGCAATTGTGAGGTTATTTTCCATGCTTGTTCACAGGAGCCAGCATTTCATTTAAAAGTGACAAAATATGACTGTATAATTGTCACTCATGAGGTGAAGGCAAAGCAGAAATTTCCTTCAGTGTTGTGGTTAAATTCTATTATCACACCTCTACGAACACTTCCAAAGAATCAGCCAAAGTGATTCAGTGCATTCTGCCTTATTCAACATATTTAGACTAGATGTTATTCTACCCATTCCCTTTATTTTAAACTTTCCACTTTAATAGCACTCCCTGTTTAACGTTAAATTCCAAACAACAATTTCTACTCATGGTATTTTTATTTAAATCAATGACTTTGGAAAGGTTTATCCACCAGCTTTAAAATTATTTAATAGTTTCAATATTAGAAGGAACTTCTCTACAACAGATATCTGATGACTTTAGGGAGATTACAGTATTCAGTATAGTACACTTTTGATCTTACATGACTTCCCATCTAAAGAGCTGCTCTGGATATTTGCAGCTGACAGAGCTTACAACTTAGGTTATTCAAGTTACCTTATCTTTTGTGTCTCCAAAATCATAGAATCATAGAATGGTTTGAGTTGGAAGGGACCTCAAAGATCACCTAGTTCCAAACACCCTGACATGGGCAGGGACACCCTCCATCAGACCAGGTTGCCCAAAGCCCCATCCAACCTGGCCTTGAACACTTCCAGGGATGGGGCCTCCACAGCTTCTCTGGGCAACATGTTCCAGTGCCTCACCACCCTCACAGTAAAGAATTTCTTCTTAATGTCCAATCCGAATCCCCCCTCTTTTAGTTTATACCCATTACCCTTTGTCCTGTCACTACACTCCCTAAGAAACAGCCCCTCACCAGCTTTCCTGTAGGCCCCCTTTAGGTACTGGGAAGCTGCAATTAGGTTTCCCTGGAGCTTTCTCTTCTCCAGGCTGAACAAGCCCAGCTCCCTCAGCCTGTCTTCATAGGAGAGGAGCTCCAGCCCTCTGATCAGCTTTGTGGCCCTCCTCTAGACTCGCTCCAGCAGCTCCATGTCTTTCCTGTACTGAGGACCCCAGAGCTGAATGCAGTACTCCAGGTAAGGTCTCACAAGAGTCCAGGCCGCAATTGGCTTTCTGGGCTGCCAGCACACACTGCCAGCTCATGTTACATTCTTACTGTGTATAAAAAGTAAGCACCTTGTGAGAAATATTGCATGTTACTACTATAATAGGGTTTGATCATCATGAGTAAAACATATTGTTGTTAAATTTGTTAGAAAGTTATGGAATTGTTATCTAAGGTCTAAGAAGAAAATTACCAGATGATCTTGATTTTTTTTTTTCCTAGAATATCAATATCAGTTTCTTGGAATGTGGTTTTGGTATGCAATTATTTTTCATTTTAAAGGCTTTGCTTGTTTGTTTGTTTACTTTTATACCTCCAAGACCATTTTTCTCCAAAATTCAATGTTTCTTTTCATAGGTAGAGTTGAACAGATGCATCTTAAGACTTCACTGAAGTACTCTTCAGGGTACTGAAAGAGTATACAGACATTCCTGTCATGCATATTCAAGCATACCAACTTATAAGACAGTTTCTATAAATACATATGTGGGTAATTTTAAAATCTGCTTCCCATACAGGAAAACAATCATTTAAGTATCTGCAAAACCCAAATGCAGAAGAGGCACAAACATGGCTGCAATGAATTGATTTCAGAACTTGAATGCATATTCATCGACATATTTTACAATATTCAGACATCACATCATTAGTCTTTATGTTGATGAGCTGTCGGTCTGTAAGATCTGTAATCATAAACACACTTATTTACGTAGGTGGTATCTTATACAGTCTAGGTCTAAGACAGTTCTTGCATTTGCATATTTCTAACACAGAATTTAACAGTAATACAGGGAGAAATATACTCCAATCAACAAGCTTCCAGTTTTCTTTAAACTCATAAACATTTCTGAGTATTATAGTAGCATAGCCTGACTCTAATAGTCCACATTCAAAAACATCCACAAACTCACTGGGAGGCAACTGTCTTCCTTAGACCCTTAGATCTCTAGTAGCTGTGTTACCTGGTTTAAGCACTCAGAAAGAAACAACAAAATAAAATCCCTCACACAAAGTGAAGGATGAGACAGACACATAGGCCTGCTGGGTAAATCTCTGTCTTCCTAATCCTTTTAGTGGGAGATTATGAGAAAGAGATTGAAGCTGCCTATACCTCTTCATGACCCAAAAGGGCAAATAAACTCAAAGACTATTAAGTAGCACAGAGTAAAGGAAAGCAGCATCACCGAGAAAATATGCAGCACTAAGTGGAGAGTCATTGCCAATAGCTGTAAAGAAAGTAGTCTGGTAGTTGAAAATGAGCCTGTGCCTTTCCTGAGCATATATTGTTCACTGTTGCATCCTCCTTCTCAAGGTTTATTTTGATTTCTCACTTAAGTTGATCCTTTAGATCAGCTCTACAAAGTTAACATGAAACACTTTGCTCGCTCAAAGAAAGCTAGCGCTCTTAAAAGGCTGCACATCATGGATGCCTTGTTTCAGGTTGTTGACTGTAATTGTTTTGTGGTCCTAGCCAGCCTGGACTGAGAAGACGTCAAAGAATATTTCCAGAAGATGGCAATGGAGTTGTAGTATCCCTATTACTGTCTACAGTAAGTGCAGGGACAGTTTCTAGCCTTGTAACAGCAAAGCAGTCCCATTCCTTCTGCAAAGCCACAGCATCCAGTCTCTTAACATGTGTGCCAAGATAGGTAAGTGAGCAAAAGGTAGCCATTTCTGTCCAATTAATATTGGTACTAATTGAAACAAGATGGATAAGTCTATGGTCAACACTAGCAAGAAAAAAAAAAAAAAAACAAAATTAATTTCGGCTTGTGATCTTCAGTAAAAAACCCAGACAGAATTTTATTAGGGTTGTTCCTCTAATTAATAACTTGTCAGATTATTGGCAAATTCAAGCTCAATAGAGGTATTTTGCATGAGTGCTTCCCATGGTAGGGTGTCTGGATTCTCATTATTGACAATTACAACTGCGCACTTACAACCTGAAAAACTCAGCAGGTGTCAAACAATGAATAAATAGCTTCAGCGTGTTTAGTATCACTAAACTTTTTAAAATTATATAATCAGTGAAAAATGTACCAGGGAAGATAGCTGAATCATCAAAGCAGCAATGCTTCAACCTAGCAGAAACAAAATTTAGTATCAAATTTTTGGACGCTGTTGAAGAATGCACCCCACCCCCTTTTTCTAAGTTATATTACTTCCAAAGAACAGACATGTTAATAAATAAAAATGTCTAACAATTTTAATGACTAATCATCTATTTTTGCCACTTGTCCCAATAAGCTATGTGGCAAATATTCTTTAAATCTTACGAGACTTCCTAGGCAAACCACTTCAAGGGGTACACTGTCTGAGCCTGAGGAGAAGAAACCTATGATCAAATTATCTCCTACACTATCTGAGCTTGAGGAAAAGAAATCTGTGATCACATTATCTCTATCATGACACAAGCCTGAGGCAAGAATATTGTCTTCCCACTCACATAGAAATAGCAAACAGCTTGAGGGAGAAACTGCCAATATAGCTCAGGTGTAGGCGTGCTCACTATTTTATTTCTCATCTGAGTCTTATCAACTATGTCACAGCTCTGAGGAGAAGGACTTGGGGATGCTGGTTGATGAGAAGCTCAACATGAGCCAGCAGTGTGCACTAGTATCCCAGAAACCCAACCGTGTCCTGGGCTCCATCAAAAACAGTGTGGCCAGCAGGTCGAGGGAGGGGATTCCCCGCACCTTTACTCTGCTCTTGTGAGACTCCACCTGGAGTATTGTGTCCAGCTCTGGGGTCCCCAGTACAGACATGAGGCTCCTGGAGCAAGTCTAGAGGAGAGCTACAAAGTTGATCAGAGGGCTGGAGCACCTCTCCTACAAGGACAGGCTGATAGAGTTGGGGTTGTTCAGCCAGGAGAAGAGAAGGCTCTGGAGAGACCTTATAGTCTTCCTAAAAGGGAACTAAAAGAAAGATAGAGAGAGACTGTTTACATGGGCAAGTAGTAATAGGACAAGAGGCAAGCTGAAAGAGGGGAGATTTAGATTAAATGTTGGGAAGAAATTCTTCACTGTGGGGGTAGTCGGGCACTGGAACAGGTTGCCCAGAGAAGCTGTGGATGTCCCCTCCCTGGAAGTGTTCAAGGCCAGGTTGGATGGGGCTTTGGGCAACTTGGTCTGGTGGAGGGTGTCCCTGCCCATGGCAGGGGGGTTTGGAACTAGGTGATCTTTGAGGTCCCTTCCAACCCAAATCATTCTATGATTCTATGTATTGAATAAGCTGTTTGAAAGGCTTCATTAGCTTGAGTCCTGCTGCCTGTTTGGGAAGAGCAATATACATAATCAGGAGTCATTTTTTCCTTAGGTCACCAGTCTGTGTTCTGAAGGAAGACAGTTCTGGTTTGGGTGGTTTGTTGCATTTGAAATTAAAAAAACAAACAAACAAACAAACAAAAACCAACAAGGAATGCAAGTTTTGGATAATAGAATAGAATAGAATACTTTGGAAAATTCACAAGGAGGAAGGATGGGATGAACAGCAGGCTATGGAATCAATCACTGTACTGCTTACAGTGTTTTGGCTCGAACATTCAAATGGTACCAGATGCTTCAGATTCAGAGGGAAAATTGAAAACAAACTTTCACTGAACGGTAGGAATTCATCTGTCAATACAGAAAGCCCAATAGCTTAAGGTGAGTATTTGAATAGTATTCCAAGTAGTTTCATTATCATTCTCCTTTTTATGAAATCCTGCCATGTCCTTGATGTTAATGTGATCTTGTGCCCAAGAGTACCCATAGAGCCATAAGAGTCCAGGAATAAGTCCAGTGCATGAGACAGAGTGGTTACTTCTTGAGAACCAACAATGCAAGGTCTAGCCAGGACTGAACCTACCTAAAATGGAAATATCTTGACTGAGTTCAAGAAGCATCTGGACAGCGCTCTCAGTCATCTGCTCTGATTGGGTTGGTCCTGTGTGGAGCCAGGAGTTGGACTCGATGATCCTTATGGGGGCCTTCCGATTTGGGATATTCTATGATTCTATATTTGTTTACAAACTTGAGACTTGAATTTCCTTAAATTTCAAGGACAGCACAGCCCAGAAATAAAAGTACTTTTCTCTATGTCAAATACATCAGAGAACACTTAAATAATATTCTGGGCTTCTTGTTATTGGGAAGGTCACATTCTGAGTCAAATTCTTACCATTAAAGATAGTATTATTTCCAAGCATAATAACAGAAAGCATATTTTTCCTCTTCTTGCAGTGATAGAAATAAATATTAATAAAAAGAGTTCCATTAAGTCTGTTACCAAGATTTAACATTGTGTATGCCTAAATTAAAATATTATTGATTCTAAAGTATGTGCTTTGACTTACTAAGAGGAGAAACTATTCCAATCTTTTCATCTGTAAAGATGATAGCTCAACATTGATTCTGCAGCAGAGAAGAAAAGGTGATTATGTTTTGAAAACTAATAATGTGTAGCTTCAAGCAACTAAAAAAATCAATTTATATTTATTATTTGTTTTCCAATGTACTGTATGTTCTACAGTCCTTTTTCAAAACTGCAGACTACTTACATCACCATCTGAAAATATATAAACATAATGGGAAAGATAAAAGAAAATAGTGACATTTTTCTTGCAGTAAGGGTTTTTGTCCTGTGAACAGTCTTAATTTTCCAGTAGGAAATCTTGAGAAAGAAGAAATGCATACACAAAATCCCTACAAAGTTTTTTTGAATTCACACGTACACCTGCCTCTCCATTGCATAAGTACAACTACTGCAACTTCAAAAATAAGCCTTGGTAGAACACTATTTTAAAGTTATCAAGTAAAAAAAGACATCAGTGAAAATAACTACTTATATCACGGGATGCTGTTTCCTTAGAGTACTTTGCTATGTGACAAATCCATCCACAGCTAAAATCAATGGAAAGTTTCTTTTTTACTTCAGTGATTTGGGCCCTAGGAGAAACACACTTGGATTACACAAATGTGTAGGAGTGTTTATAGCCCTTTTCAGACATCTACCCACACAGGACGGAGGAAGAATGGACTTTTCAGGTAATTCATTTCTGTTATGGGGCTTCTGTTACTGTCTTGAACTGAAAGTATGAAGAAGTCAATATTTTAGTACTATGGGCCTGAACTACTAAAAATATTAGAGTTGATATTCTTGTGCAATTAAGTTTATATGTCTCCTGATCCTAATACCTAAAAGCATTAACACCACCTCTATCACTTCAATCACGAAGAACTACGTTCTCAGGTCCCAGTGCCTCAAACTCATAGATATGTGTAATTTTTCCTCTCTGCCATTTCTTTTGAAAAAGGTGTGGATGCTTTGATCTGCACCACTGTCCAGGTCTTGCAAAATAATCGTTTTACAGGGGTAAAATAGGATAATTTGAGCTAGGTAGCGTATTATCATGGCTAACAGCACCTGGAAAGGAAACAGCTGATGTTCAGTGGTCTTTTGAACTGGGTAAAATATATGTGCGATCTCCATCATTAGATGTACTTCTAGTTTTACTAATGTAAAGAATATATCCTGTAATTGAATATTGAATCTGTAATTAAGTATTCATTAAGATTATCAGATCCAAACAATCCTTATTTGTTTATGAGTCTTTTTTCATGTGGCCTACTTACAAAAGCAAACTTGAAGATTAAACTAAGCTTGATGCCTTAACAGCTGCATTATTACAGCCTGCCTTTTCCTAGATAAATTCAAAATTCATCTCAGGGAAAGCTCTTTTAAAGAAATATGTGATGAATCCTTCTATCTGTGCTCCTTCAATTGAATCTGTATTTTTTCCTGATACTTGGGCTTCTTCTCATTTTGCAAAATTGTATCACTCTATAGCATATGAACTGAGCACCCCACTATGCGGAGAGATCAGCTCTTATAGAAATCCCTATGAAAATATCTGCACTCAATGAGTAAGCATTAATGTCTACTTTTAGACTGAGCATGCATACAAGGTAAGTAGCTAAACTGCATTAATTTTCTTCATGTGGGATATCACATATGCTGACGTAAGTGTAACGTGGATGATACTGAAGGCTTAATCAGACAAATGAAATAGAGAGTAGGCTTTTTGTTTATGACTCCATAAACTGGAGGAATTTAAAACTTCCTCACAAAAATTTAACAAGAATTTTTCATATTTTTAGTGTAAGGAAGCATTACCAGAAAATGCAGAACACACTGATAGAAGTAAAGGTCAAGACTTGCTTCCATTCATCTTGAACACTGAGCCAAGTTCTCTCCATATCATAATTCATCAAATAATCTAATTAACTTGTTTAAAATTATAATTAAGTTAGGCATACTTAAGGTCATGCAATTACAGGTCTGTGAAGAGAGTTTTACACCAACAAAGCAGCTGCAATCCAAATGACAAATCACACATTCTCTAATAACTCTCCATTCCCAGACAGCTATTAATAATGTTTTCTTAAAACAAAATTAAAAGGTTTTTTGTTGCTTTGCAAGTGCAGTCTGTTCAGGAGAGTACTAGGAATTGACTCAGGATGAGGCTTCTTGACTGGACTCTGGAATCATCATCTCCACAAAACAGTAAACACTGTCAAGAGATGTCAGGGTTAGCATTTCCTGCTTCACAGCTGAATTCACAGTGATTCAGTGGGGTGGGTTTTTTCTTCTGCTTAATCATTTAACTTGTTATCCATTTCTCATGATGTGAGAGAGCATAATTTTTTATACTATATGGTCTTATAACCTAGTCCTCAAAAGAGCTGAACAAAAAGCTCCCAACTACTCTAATAAAGAAATATAAAAATCTGCCCAAACACTGAGCTGGGTAACTTCACCAATATACGATACTTTTACCCATGTTGAAGATACACTGCGGTTCCCAAAAGGGATGGATATGAAACTATTTTGCCTTAATATCTCTTTTGACCAGCAAAATTCACAGCAGGCTGAGTCAGCTGAGCTGAGGTATGGCAAAGCCAGAACAATCAGGTTTACTGACAGCAAGAGCACCGATGTCTCAAGAAACCCATGTCTGTACAGGCTGCCTCAGAAATTAACAGAAAAGAAAGAATGAGTAGGTTGATTGCATTTTATTTAACACACATTACTATGTCTTTGATAATCACATTGTAAAGATTGACGGGTATGGAAAATACAGAAAAACTGTACCTTCAAAATCATCTTTAAGAAAAAAGAGAGGTACCTGGAACCTACCAGTTGTTAAGCAAAAAACTTGCATTAAATAGTGCTGACAAGTTAGAGCTCAGATACTGAGTGAAGCAGACCCTATTGGTTCTGAATGCTGCTACTTTCTAGCATATTAGCAAAGTGGAAACAAGATTAATTTTTTTCCCCCTCATTAGAATTATTTCAGTAACCTGGTTTTAGAGTTTGACCGAGAAGAAGAGGAAAAGTTTTACTTAACTGAGAAAATGAATAGGCTGGACACCATAGGTATTGACCAAAACCCAAAACCAAACACACGATACAATGTTAAGAAGATAAATACATAAATGAAAACTCAGTCTTAGTGTATTTCCAAGACTTAAACTTCTGGGTTATTTATCCTACTTCTTCTATGGAGCTGTACTCACTATGTTTGTTGATTCATGATGTTACCACTGTAGCTGTTTGCTTGTATCTCATCTGGAAATATCCAGTCCTGTTTCAGAAATAGCCTGATGAAATATGCATCACGAGTTCACACCAACAAAAACAAAAACCCAACCAGCCAACAACAACAAAAAAAACCAAACCAACAAACAAACAGACAAAAATCACTGCTTATTTGCATTAAGTTCTCTGGCTGTAAATTGCAATACAGGAACTATTTCATGAGTCTGCAGATAGCTTTGCCATCCCAGTTTAAATCGAAGCATTCATGAATCTATCCCTGAAACTTCAAGTAATCCCTTTAGATCAATATGCCATCCAGCTACCACAGGCAATGTAAAGTTTTTATGCACTTGATTAAGTAGAAATCTTTACCTAGATCTCATACAAAGAGTTTAACAGGTAAAACAAATTACCATTTTGAGGTGGGAAATGTTGAGGGGCAACCACCTTTCCAAGCTAAATGTCTGGATACTAAGTCTTGGAAGGAAACAGATCCATACTTCTGTCCTGGTTTCAGCTGAGAGTTAATTTTCTTCATAGTAGTCAGTATGGGGCTGTGTTGTGGATTTGTGCTGGAAACTGTGTTGATAATACAGAGATGTTTTTGTTGTTGCTGAGCAGTGCTTACACAAAGTCAAGGCCTTTTCTGCTTCTCACACCGCCCTGTTGGTTGCACGGCTGGGAGTGCACAAGAAGTTGAGAGGGGACACAGACAAGACAGCAGACCCAAACTGACAAAAGGGATATTCCATACCATATGATGTCATGTTCAATTTATAAGGGGCTTGGGTGAAGAGGAAGGACAGGGGACAGTGGTGTTCAGAGTGGCATTTGTCTTCCCAAGTAACCACTACGCATGACAGGGGGGATGACTGGGGATGGCTGGGGATGGCTGAACCCCTGCCTGCCATGGGGAGTGGGGAATGAATTCCTTGCCTTGCTTTGCTTGTGCGCGCGGCTTTTGCTTTACCTATTAAGCTGTCTGTATCTCAACCCAGGAGTTTTCTTACTTGCACTCTTCTGATTCTCTCCCCCATCCCACTGTGAGGGGAGTGAGCGAGCAGCTGCGTAGTGTTCCGCAGCTGGCTGGGGCAAAACCACAACTTCCTTCAGAAGATGTGCTGTTTCTTAGGTGAAAAAAAATTGGTGCTGGTGATTTTCTTCCCTCTGCCTACTGTTGCCAAGAACAATATGGTGAGCCAGACAGGAACCAGGCAGGACCCTCACTCCCGAGTGCCTGCTGGAGCCTGTGGGTGAACTCAGTGTTCTGGCACATTTCCTCGTGAAGCCAAGCTGGACCTAACAGAAACTGCTTGATAACAGCCTCTGAAGACATCCAAAGAAGGATAATGTCACATCTGCTACCTCTCACAGATTTCTGTGCACCACTTACTTGTCTTCAGACTTCAAACCCCAGATGTCAGTGGAAACTCATTCAGACTAAGAGCAAGAGAGATGGCTGGCACGAAGGACATGAAACGGGAGAGACAAAGGGGGAGATAAAAGAGATGGCCATCAAGGAGGGAGACAAACATCAGGACAGTAATAACATGTGATTTAAATAAAATTTATCATTACAAAGTGCTTCCCTGTAGGTAAGGAAATTTAAATTCACTGATGGTGTTATTGATTAGCAAGTATAATGTATGGTAGCAGCAAGACTATTAAGCTCAATTTTGCCTGTATATGATTTCTAACAAAATTGGATTTTGCCTGCTAACTTCCATTCGACATCAAAAGATTACTGTTTCCTCTAGCTGCTTTTTCTGCCCCATGCTTTGCCATAATGTCAGAAGAAACATAGGGGCATAGTCATTCTGGATGAAAGGGAAAGCCTAGATTCTGACACATAGGAAGTTTCTAGTGAAGATGAAGAGTGTGAAGACTGTGGAGTTACCTTTGCACATATTTTTCAGAAGGTTAGTACTAAATCCACCATAAAATGAATTTTCTGAAACACTTAGGGAAATCATCAACACTACCACACACTCCAAGTAATTTGAAAATGCTTTTTTTGTAGAATAAAATTATTTTTCATATTTGGGGTTTTTTTTCAAAGATAGGTCAATCTTGCATTTTTAAGAATGAGAAATAAAATTAATTTGACTTATTTCTCTAATAATGACATCATGAAGAGTTAAGATGTTGTCATACTGAATTCAAACACTAATACTAATGAGAAAATAACCTGAATACAACCTTAGCAAACATAACAGATTCCTTTTTTGCTTCATCTACTGAGAATACATTCACATCCACAGAGTACCTCCCTTTAGACCAACTCATAACTCATGTTTTAGTTATACCCTCCATTGTAACAGCTGAGGTGCAGATTTCCAATAAAGGAAAAAATGGCACATATTAACACTCTGGGTAGCACAGCTCATGACACAGTTATGATCATCCATAACTCTATCCAGATCGCATTTTGCTAATATTTCATTGACTTCCCTGGGTCTCCACTAAGCTCATAATGCAAACCAGGGTCACTGGAATTGGTCCTTTGCCAATGCCTTCTGAAATGGCTTTTGTCAGCAGAAAGCATTTTAAATTCATTCATACATGAATGAAATCCAGGAAGCAACAAACAACTGTGTATTAAAGAAATGGATAAATTCTCTTCTTCTTGTAACTGGGACACCACAATCTCTGCATGTCTACCTTAATGAGAAGAAATACTGGTATCATTGAGGTCTATACTTCAGCAACAGTATGTTTTTCAATATAATTTTAATGTTTTGTTGTATTCCCCAAAAATCTTAGAAGTGTATCATGTGATGTGAAGATGGTCCAAGCACAGATCACATGAGACACATTAAACATTAGCATGTCAGATGATATTTACAAAGCTAGTGCCAGGTGAAGTGAGATTTCTGCATCAAGAAATTGCAGGGAGAGAGAGAAATAACACCAACCAAACAGCAACAACAACAAAATCATCTACCTTCATCTTGTTGTGGTCCTACCTTTAAGGCAAAGTCCTGGCAGAAGGTGCCGTTAAAGGCCTGCAGCAGGGTGAGGAGACAAATCCCCATGGAGAACTCCGAATCAGCAACAGCAGCACGTTTAGCAGTCGTAGCTCAAAATGAAAACACAGCATTTCTGGCCTCCCTGGCAGACCTTCCAAGGCCATAACCAGCTTGAAAAAAAATCCCTAAGTTCCTTCAGAAAACGTTCCAAAATGCTAACTTGTTAAAGTTGACTGTTATGTGTACTTGGGAAACAGAAATGAATATGGACAAATTAAAATAATGAGTGACATACTATTTTCATACCCATATGTCAGATTTTTTTCCCCTTTCTTTCATTTTTAATTTCTTGTCTTTCCCGTTTCTAGTACTACCTTTATTTTTTTCCCTTTACATGCTATTTATCCTTTGTCATACTCACACGTCAATTTCTTCTTTACAGCTTTGGTCAAGAATATTCTAATAGATCCCCATAACAGAAATTCTCCAAATGCATCACATAGCTGAAATATAGCTTCAAATTGTTCCAGGAAATTAGAAGAACAGAATCTTCTGTCTCTTTTTTCAGACATGAATCTTGGGACCATGTGAGCTATGCATCAGCCAAGGTCAGACAAGAACTTCAGAGCAGTCTTGGGAATGGAACTGACACTCTACTCTATGTTTATCATACGACAGTTCTCTGAAAACTTTTGAACTTCTGATCTCTGAGACCCATTGACCTAGAGTTAATAATTACAAGTCCACAACAGAGATCTTTTCATAATCATCTCATTGCATGTTTTAATTAAACTTTTTCACCTTGTTTTATTAAATATAAGCATTCTGATGAGGCCTTTAAAATTTTGTCTATAGATTAGGTACTGGGCATTTCAATACATTTTACTCATTGCATTTATTCAGAAATAAAGCTTTCTGTTATGTTACTATAAAACTTATTGCATTACTAGAAGGTATATATCAACATCTAGAAAGGGTGCATTTATCTTTTTTCAACAACTTTATTTATATAAAGTTAGTTTCGTGTTTATAAAATGCATGTACATACACTTAAGTAGAAGTAAGTAACTATGAGTTTCCATAGTATAAAGATCACTTATTTGTGCAATTATTCAGCATTCAGTAAAATAAATTAAAGGGAAACATAGGTAAAAGTCTTTTACTAGTTAAAAAGAAAAAAAACCTCCCATTCTGTGTGTATTTGTTCTTTCTTGTTAAGACTGCATCTTTCTTTCCTGGATTCCCAAAGACAAAACATGCATTCATGTATGGTAAAGTTTACCCAGAAACACATAGTCCTGCAAAACATTCCGTAAGCAGTCTAAACATGAATGGTGTGTGTATATACGCATATCTGTGGGACACAGACTTCATAATTAATGGATTTTCTCTGTCACCTTTCAGCTGTTAAGATGCCTACCCCATGCCATCATATTGCAGGAAGCATTTAAAAAATGGAACAAATGGAACAATGGAACCTTTTTCCAAGGAAAGGTTTTTTCAGTGTATTCACAGAATGCTAAGGGGCAAACTTTTCACTTAAAAAAACCAAACCACCACGTATTTTCTCTTAGTTTGGATTTATGGGGCAAACTTGCTATAGAATTAAAAGCAAAAGATCACATCTCATCCTTAAAAAATATCCAAGAGCCAGCAGCACAGCAATACTTGAATCAAAATGTTTATTCTCACTATTTTTTTTCATCAGCACTAATAATTTCAGTACTCAGCATCCCCTAGGGATCATTTAACACCAATAAAAACACATGTTATCCAAACACAAGAGATAAAAGACAGCCAATTATGTTTAACAGCAAAACTCCAGGCTAATGTTCCCAAATGGATGATTAGTCAAAGAGCAATAGGTTATTTTGTGACATTTTGCAGAAAGAATAACACATTTTATCTCCTTTTAGATCAAGCTTTCCCTCTAGTGTTATCAAATTAATACATAGTTTTAACTCTATATCTGTTTTCTTATAAAAACAGTAGTTGACATAAATGGCAAATTCCCTTATTTTTATTTATTTTCATTAGTAACACTGTAAGTGTTACTCATTCAAATGAATTGAATATCCATTACATATTATCATTTCCTTTCCCATCCCCATCCCCTCCTCCCAGTCCTATGAAGTCTCATCTATTAATCTAACCATCTTCAGCCATATGACGAAAGGATGCCACCAACATACTCTGTTGACTAGTTCTATTCTAGAAATCCAGAAATATGGAAATGTTTTTACCTCTAGTACACATTGTCAAAACACAACGGAGAAACAGGACCAGCTCCAGGTGAAACTAGACCAGGAAAACCAGGACTCAAAATGATGGTGTGTCCTGGTTTCAGCTGAGATACAGTTAATTTTCTGCATAGTAGCTGATATGGGGCTGTGTTCTGGATTTGTGCTGAAAACAGCGTTGATAACGCAGGGGTGTTTTCATCGCTGCTGAGCAGTGCTTTCACAGAGCTAAGGCTTTTTCTGCTTCTCACACCACCCCACCAGTGAGTAAGTTGGAGGTCCACAAGAAGCTGGGAGGGGACACAGCTGGGACAGCTGACCCCAGCTGACCCAAGGGATATTCCATACCAGATGACATCATGCTCAGTGTATAAAGCTGGGGGAAGAAGAATGAAGAGGTGGACATTTGGAGTGATGGCATTTGTCTTCCCAAGTAACCATTACATGTGACAGAGCCCTGCTTTCCTCGGGATGGCTCAACATCTCATTCCCTGTCTTGCTTTGCTTGTGCACGTGGCTTTTGCTTTACCTATTAAACTGTCTGTATCTCAACCCAGGAGTTTTCTCACTTTCACTCTTCCAATTCTCTCCCCCACCCCTCTGGGGGGGAATGAGCTAGCGGCTGCGTGGTACTTAGCTGCCAGCTGGAATAAAACCACGACAGAGTGGAAATGTTAAAGAAAACAACCACAATGGTATATGTTTAATTCCTCACTGACCAGCAATCAATAATTGTAGTTTAATTTTATAGATTCAAAAGACTTGAACAAAACCAGCAGGTCTGCTGTGGAAGAACACCACATTTGGAGTAAAGGAACTTCTCTTCTTTCCTCTTTATTGTTTTTTGGGGGTGATGGCGTTTTTTTTGTTTTGCTTTGGTTGGTTGATTTCCTGGTAAGAGGCAATCAGTCACTTAAGGTATTAGATTTTCATTTTCGCTTCGATCTTTCACACATACCTTGTATAAAACTAAATATCTAGACTATACCTTTCTCAACAGCTATTTTCATTTGGATCCATTTGGTCCAAAAGTCACTAGTTTCTTGTGAACAGCGGCGTTCAAAAGGTTCGGAAGAGCCATCAACTCAGAGCCCTAAGTGACCTGAAAGACTAATTATTATTAGCATCTTCTAATTCAAGTGATCACTCTACTATCCCATACCATTTATGGTGAGAGAGCAAAACATTCCACTGTCATTCAGGTCTGATGCCAACATCTTTTGTTGTCAACTCTGTGAACACCTCTGAGGATATCACATTTTCTCACAAAGAACCAAGATTAATATCCACTCATTAGCTGTCAATATTTCAAAGTGAATTTTGAGGTCTGTTTAAAGCATCATTTCCTCTCAATGAAATGAACCCAAATTAGAGTTGATCAAGAAGCACTTGATTTCTGTATTTCTCTATATATATCTCCTATATTTGATTAATTACTCTTTAGAAATAGCAGGGGTCATGTAATTCATGCAGCACGTGACTGATGAGGGCAAGACTGCCTTAAGCCTTGATGGCTGATGAACAGGACCAGCAGTAGCAATTAAATTCACACAGAGAAACTGAGAGGAAAGAGCCCATGCAGAGCTAAAAAAATTACTACGGAAATGCAGAGTCATCAAAATATATATCTAGCTTGACCATGAAGTAGCTCATTTTACAGTCTAAACTTTTTTCCTTCTGACCACGATCAAGAAAAAACTTTTGCTTGTGATTAATTGCAAACACTCACTGCCTTCAGCCCTTTGAGTGAACATTACATCAACCTGATATAAGCCAAATGCCCTTACTGGAACTTACTTAGGCAAACAGGAAGCACTCAAAGTTAAGTGCTATGTGCTGCAGCTACCCATGTGTGTATCACAAGAAACTTTCTGAAGAAAGTATTTCAGAGGCACAGCTCTGCCAGAACAACATCAGCTTCCAAAGCACAGGATTAGAGTCACAGGAACATACTGTGGCACATCAAAAAGTTAAGTCTGGGTTACATTTAGCTGGCAGCACACCCCAACACATGCCTGCAAACACCAACTATATCACTAGACAGATGAGAAGCAAACTAACACCACAAACCTCAGGTCTGCAACAATCACACTGGTTACCAAACTGCAGTCAAGATGCAAAGGCAGTTAAACAAGCCCTTCGCTTTGGGGAACCTTTGACCCCAAGAAGGCACCTACAGGTCAGAATGAACCAGCAGTTTTTAGGAAGATCTTTATAACTAATTACAGACTTGACATTCATGTGAGTCACTTGAGTTCTGGCTTATAAATGCATTCCTAATAAACTATTACTCTGTTTTGTTAAAATCACTTCTGAGAAGTACTCAAAGCACCTGAAACTAAAGCAGTTAAAAAATTATTCCTCTCATCATTATCTGAGACAATAGGAAAAGGAGTGGGAGGAAGAAGCATATCTGATTCACACACCCCATGTTTTTTGCTCCAGCAAGACCTTTCCTGGAATTCACAGCACAGAAACATCTTCCCTGAGCTTTTACACCTGCAAGCAGTACAAAAACAAATGCGCTTTCACTAGATGTCCAGAGCTCTTTAATCCGAAGACCAGGTCTCTGGGGCACCTTTACCAGAATGAGTAAGCAACTCTCAGAATTAAGCGCTGGCACTAGACAGACCAGGATCCAGATGGTTTGATCTCATTCCTGGACATACTGCCACCTCTTATCTACATTTCTCATCAGAATATGTATATCTCATATTCACAAACACATACTGACATATTTAAATGAGGCTGCTTTCTGTCTAGATACTTGGCAGTAGGTCCGACCATTTTTGTCGTCATATGTCAGATGAAGGCATCCTCACATTTGGGGATTCCTGAGGCTTTTCTTGAACTCCTCGGCATTTACATGTGCCATAAGAATGTTTCCATATAGTTTGCTATCCCTATTTGCCCTTTACTGTTTTAGGAAACATCCAGTCCTATTGAAATGGCACTGTCCCCTCCTCACTCAGGGAAGAGCTGCTAAATGGGATCTGGCACCAGAGGGTTGCCTTAGCCCAGCTCCTTGCCCACTCAAAGTAAAAGCGGGTCTAGCCACGGGCTTGAAATCTCAGGCCCTTCCTCCAAATCTGCGTGGTCTTACACATTTCCAAGCTTTTATTGAGATTCTCATCATGTTTCGTGATGCTAAAAATAACTTCAGATTAAAATACATAAGCGTCTCAGCTGTATATCAAACAGCACTTAGCTTAGTAGCTATGAAAATAAAATTGGAAACACGAACTACAGTTGCTCAAAAACTAGACAAATTAACTTAACATCACTTGAAAATTCATGTTGACTGAGTAAATCTCCTGACTAGAAACAATCTTGGTGTTGCTGTTGTTGCTGGCTGGGGTATTAGGATAGAGGGCTGAAGGAGAACTGACTCCTAGTTTCTCCGAATATTTTGTATTATATATGAATAATGGTTATAATCACATGCAAACAACATATACCAGTCTCCAGCTGCACTCTTACATTGCTGAAAATGTCTTTTTTTTCCTTCCCTGCACTGCTATGTAACCTCAATTAAATAATCAGACTGGCCAGCAAAGCATGTGAGCCTACAGTACCAATCAATATCTTTATTATTTTTAAAACAGTACATGGTAGGGGACTTTTGCATTTTCTAACTATTGTGCCTTCTCTTTAAAAGCATACTTTCATTATAGTCAAAATATACTATTCTCATGCCATTCTCTTTCGTCATTTCTATATCATAAATTGCCCACTCCATTGTATTAAATAAAGTTTTTGGAAAAGATTATATAAAAGATAATGCAAGAATAAAAATTGTATTTCATTTTTCTCAGTGTGGATTTTAAAGCAATCAGCCTTGCAATAAACCAGAGACTCTCTTGATAGGAACAGTGAGTATTTGTCGGGCATATTTCCTTAAAAAGAGTTGACTTGATATTAATAGCAATCTGCCATTCTTCCTATCAGTCAGGAATTGCAATCAGACACAAACACACCCTCTAGTTCTCCTTCAATCAGGAAACTCAATTGCAAGTATTTAATAAATTCATAAAGGGAAAAATCCATCAGAAACTGTTGGGACCACAGTGTGATACCTTATTTAAACTAGGATTTTTCTTTCTCTGTGAACAGCTTTATCATTTTCCGTCAGTCTCCATATGCAGCAGAGTACTAAGGGCCTTAAAATCTAGGTTTGTGTGTTTTGGGAAGTTTTTAGTTCACAGTTATTAAGAAATAAAGAGTCAGTGTAGAAACTGTTACTATTTAGCACTGATGAAAATGTATGCCTCTTTTTTACAAGTGTTTTCTGGGAATGGCAAAGTAGGTTACCTGTCAGCTCTTCCCAAACAACCTCTGCAACAAAGCAACAGAGCAGACTCCCCATTTCCCAGCAGTGAGGCATCATTAAAAAAACACCACCAATTTAAAACCAGGAAGCGCTTTTTTTTTTTTAAGAGCTTAAGACATTAGCAAAACAGATTGCTTCTCCCAATGGTATGTTTAAACAAGCAAGGTACTTTCAAAGTGTTACTGTACGGAACAGAATTTCACTTATGCATGTGTTTGTGATGCCAAATACAAGCTTCCGAAACGCCTTGCATATTATTGTTCATTATCAAGCCGAGACTCTGTTAGGTGTTACTAAGCCTTCAGTCTTGGTACCATATGCTTTAATTCCCCTATGGGAAATTTCATCCAGGGACAGAAAAAATCACAGCAGGTAGAAAATTATATGAAACTTTTGGAAGTTCTTTAGAAATTACATTATATAGTTTGGGGTTTGGGTCTTTTTTTTTTTTTTTCCCCAGGAACATTATCTTAGGGTACTGTAACGAATTCATGCTTGATTCATCACTTCTAAGAATCAGGAGAGACATTTGTTCCATATGGCTGAAATATAAGGTAAAGTAACTATAACCTTGACTTAAAGTCTTCTGAGATCCTTGGGAATCTTTCTATAAGCTCTAACTAGGTAAGTCTATATTAGTACTGATTGCATTGCAACATTCTTTTAATGATCAGGAATACATACGTACTACTTACAAGTGAGAAAAGGATTTTTAGGTCAATGTAACAGACAATTTTTAGAATGAGTTCTTGAAAACTGCAAGGTAGAAATGTTACTTTTAAAATATGGCTACCTGTAACACACTTTTTGTCCTCTAATTTTTACCTGTTCTGAAAAAATGTATCCAATAACTGAGGTGTTATAGCTCTGGTGCTATTGGGGGATGTTATTCTTAAGTAAATTCATTTTATTAGCGACATCAGAACAGGAAGGCAGTTTTGTGTTCAGGTTTAAAGAGCTGTTCTTCAGAGGCCTTGGAAGTAAGAGTAGAAGAAGTATTAAAATGAAACTGTCAAAACTTGAGTTTGGATAAACCACAGAAGACTAGATCTCCAGTAGAAATGTGGAAGATGGGCTACAAGATGTGTGCGTGTGTGTCTAAATAGAATTTGAAGCTAAATATTTATACTACTATGAATACTGACATACAAAGTTTCTCCTGTTTAATGCAAAATAAACATGTCTTCCTGTCAGAAGGAGTGTACTAAATTGTTCCTATACTTGATACTTCTAGAAAGCTACAAATGATCTTCCTATATATAGCATCTCTTCTAAGTATACTTCAAGAAATATTCCAGAAAAGGTTTAGGGTTTGGGGTTTTTTTAGTACTTTTGAGTGAAAAGATACAAATGCACCACAGAATTGTCA
The DNA here is from genome assembly GCA_013399095.1 of Psophia crepitans. Lineage (NCBI taxonomy): Eukaryota > Metazoa > Chordata > Aves > Gruiformes > Psophiidae > Psophia > Psophia crepitans. The sequence goes on from VWZZ01007173.1 coordinate 98,316, forward strand.
TTACATAATTGAAATACACTTACAAGGGCAAGAACTAAAAGCCAGTAAAGGACTTTTCATCTGAACCATTAGACCCAAGTAAAGTAGATTACATTCACCTTTTAACATTAAACACGAAATCTAAAAATCCTCAGGCTCATACTGCTTTGATACCATATTAACTAGCTGACTTTCTAAATTATCATTATATTTAGCAAGAAATGTAGGTCTCACACTTCAGGTATCAATGCAAAATTATACCAGCCTATACTTTGATTGGAACATATACCATATCATACAGATTCTTCTGCCTTGCACCCTAATAACAGTATCCTGTAAACTTTGTCAGCAACGAAGCTGTTCTGGTATGTGGTGATAGGCATGTTATTTTGAAAACACTGTATAAAAATGCAATAATATACAAGATTATTTTACAGGAGTCATACAGGATGACTTATTCTACTTAACAGGTCTAGTGTTTTAGGAAGGCATTAAGCTATTCTGCACTGTAATTTTCTTTCATGTGTATTTGTCATCTGCTTGGCAGCTCAGAAGAAAATGTGTCTTTCTGTCTTTGGTCTCCTTGGCTCAGGGTATGGCAACAAGTCATATACGCTAAAAATCATATATATTTAAATATTCAAAATGTTTTTTCTTCATTTTGAGACACGGCACCCAAAGTTCTGGATATAGGGGCACCATTAGGCCGTGTTCCCTAGGCCTAAACTGGGAAAGTACCTGTACCCTCTCCCACTGTCACTGAAATGCTCCATTTTGATGACAGAAATAGCCGACAGTGACACTTAATAAGCTTTGCAATACTTCACTGCAAGAAAGTTTTATTCTTAGGGTGTTACTCTCTTGTTCTGAGGCAGCTAATGCCAGCTTGTGCAATCAAGTACTAGAGACAAGCATATCAAGGTGATTGCACCATACTCAGAACACCTGAACCCAGAGGAATACTTTTTATTCCTTTTTTATATATTTTCCTGAACATCATTTTGAAAATTGTCATACTTCACTAGTTTTAAAAATAGTTAATTTATTAAAAAGTTTTATCATTTTCTGTAAATGTTTCTCATAGTAAACATGGTGCTCTTGAATGACATCTTCAAAAGGCACAGGATGTAAAATAAAACAATGATTGAAGTATGAATCAAAGCCAGTGAAGTCCAGTAAAATGGGATTTAATTAAATTTAATTAAATTGGATTTCTCATTCTGGAAGAGAATGATAAATATTATTATAGTATTTTAGAATGCTTTAAATCATTACACATTCACACATTTGTGTTGTTATCAAGCATGTCTAGACATGGCTGCAATGAAGTTCTCTGTTTTACTCTTTTAATTAGGTCTTTCTGCTCTGCTTTTTCTATACAGCTCTGGCAAGAGTAATTTGGTATAATGAATATCAAAAGTATGCATAAAAGTGCAATCAGAAATTCACCATTTTTGTGGGAAAACAGTCTTCCCATTTAATAATAATGGAACTGAATTTGACTTATTGTTAGCAATTTCTGTTAGAGGGATCAAATTAATAATCTAGTGGAAAAGTTACCAGACAAGCCAAGAAACTAATGACTTTTTTCTGTGGAGTTAGTATAGTAAAGACTGAGTTAACCCAAAACAGTCGGTATTTTTAACATTGGACAAGCATCTAGGCATGAAGCAAAAGTAAAAATAAATTAAAAACAACAGAAATGAAATATTAAGTTTTTATCAAATCCATACAAAACCAGGTATTTTGTTTTATATGCAATGTCTTCATACTGGAGATTTACAGCTGTCCACTGTGGGGTTTTTTTTCCTCTTTTTTTTCTGTGTGTGTATGGGGTGTGGCAGGGGGGGAATATTTTTATTTTTTTTTCCCTTACAAACCCCAGAGCAGTCTCGGAACGGGCTAATCAAGTCTGCATCACCCTCATGCACAATCATCATTGACTCAGACTGCAGATCCCAAGCTGGACCTTTGGACACACAAAAGAGAATTTCACCTTTCAGATGCAGACTGATCCTCTCTCACACTAAACCTAGCGTCAAGCAACCCTTTCCTGTTGGAAACTGTAAACACCTAGAATATTTATAAGAGAGGGACTCCTGGAAAGGAAATAAACTTTTATTCTTTGCATTTAAAGCCTGAGGCTTTTCAGATGAAGTTACTATAGACGAAGATTTTATTAAAAAAACTCATGTTTCGTAAGGGAACTTGATGAATTCAAGTCTCTCAGGTAAAAAGAAACCAGTTTTTAAGACAGCAGAGGCTTTTTTTCCTGTGGTAAGAGGAAAATTGCAGGTTAAAATAAGCTTGGGTTACTAAAACTATGAAGAGAAGTTGTGTGTAAGTTTGTTGAGCTTTGCTGCACAGTGGATGTGTACCCCTGTGTGTTTACTGACCTTTGTGTTTACTTCAGTCAATGACAAGAAGCATATTGCTTCCAGCTGATTCTTGTAAAAGGACTACAGGAAAAGGACTCTGCTATAGGATATTATTCTCCAAGGCCATCTCAACCAGCTTACCAGAACTTCTCCTTTAAGAGAAGAAATTGCAAAAGCCATTTTCTACCAGATATTTAAAGCTCTGAACAAACAAGATGAACAACCATATGACGGCCAACAATTTAAAAAGTGACAGGCAGTCCAGAGTGGGACAGTATGAACCCAGTTTAAGCATCTGAGAATACTCTGTGTGTGTATACTCAAAACAGAAAACGATGGGGACAAAAACGAGAAGGGTGATCTTGCCTCTTAGACAGAGAGCAGCTGAATGTAATGAAGTTATTTGGAATGGAATTATATGGCCTCTAATGGAAGTTCAAATGTCTTCACCACATAGAAGAACCTGTATTTTGATGTCAACATGCCAGCACCTCAAATGGAATCATGCACACACCACCTCTTCTTTTGCACATATTCTATCATTGATAAAATACAAAGTACACTTATAAGCATGAAAATTTGGAAAATTTCCACATATTTTAAATTTTATGGACGTGTGTGTGTGCATGCATGCATATACCTCTATAAAGTGATTTTAAAGGAAAGAATGGGTTTAACTAAATTTATTTCATAAAGAGTGTGCAAACTTCATTGCCATTTCCTTGACTTTTTCTTTATGGAAAATGTTGTACTTTCAATGATAACTAGAACATAATGGATGTGTTGCATTTAAAACAGCATGTGTCCTCATTTAGCTGGGTTTCAAGCTACAAAGCCTTCATTTTTTTCTCTAGGGCAGCTGCCTATAAAGCACACCAGTGTGTTTCTGCCAAAAAAGCTCAAATTTCCTAGCCAAGTTTCTTCTGACTGTGAAAGATAGGAGCTCAAACTCTGTTTTAGCAGCTTAAATCACCCACCTTCTTTGATGAGCAGACCTTGGTGGTAATAACTTTAAGCATTCTACCAATTTGTTAGGAGCAGGTTGTTAGATGCAGAAAATCATTTGTTTTCCTAACAGACAGATAGTTATGTTCTTGTTACATACAATTTTACATCATCCAGATCTTTACATTTCTGTATGAATGTTTAGACCCTACGTGGAACTGAACAAAATGTGAAAAGCTTCATAGATAATTTCACGCTTTCTGAGCCTTCCAGTTTGAGGGTTGGGGAGCTTTTAAGTCACAAAAAAAAGGACACCCCACAGAACAGTGTCATGGGATGAAGCCTACCCAAAAGCAATGCCCAGATAAGTAAAACCTTGAGTACATCTGCCCAGATCTAACTGAGTTAATGATTCTGGTAAGTACTGGTAAAACAAGCAATATTCAGGCAATTGTTATGGGGAAGGCTTTCCCAAAAGCTCTGTACTGTATCTGCCTTTGTTTAATACTTTAACTGTGCATGGCAAAGAAATAAAGACATGTAGATGAGCAATTTTACATGTTTATAGCACGTTTGGGTTACTAACAACTAATTGGTTTTAGTTATGGCAAAACCCAAGAAGATTTTCTTGGGGTGACAAACAAGGCCATGGGCTGCTTATTCCAACAATCTAGGTTGGAAAGCAATAATCAGTGAAAACACTAGCCCCTTGGGAACGCAGATCTCCAATAGCAAGAGAAAGGCTGAGCCCAATCCATAGTGCATAAAGGTCTGGCCGCCAGGCAGGAGTCAGACTCATCAACCAGCTGGAGAAAGCATCCTCTTTCCCCAAGGCCATATGGCTGGTCACTGCTACCACTGTGCTGGAGGTGTTTGTATATTGGTGTGTGTGTCTATGTATGTAGAACAGAAATCACTATCCATATGGTAGACCCATCTCACTCTGTAAATTACTAATAGATTTTAGGTTACTGAGGGGTGTGGTTCAGTTCTTTTGGCTACCTGCACCCTAAATTCCCCCATGACTGAATCAGATCTTCATGCCTGGCTCTTCCTCTCTTTATAGCATTGGAACATTTACATCTTGATTCAGCATAAATTATTAATAATCATAATATTGATAGTAATTAAATACTTCATGTTTGTGCTCTATTAAGATACTGCTCTGGCACCAGACCTCTACGTTCAAAACCCAAGCTTCACCCCCTTCCTTAGCCCAAATTATAATATTTATAGCAAAATATAAGACTGGAGATTAGAAAAATTTGCAAGGAGAGAATATGTATTGTGTAATTATAAGGTGAAATGGATTTAAAGCTGTGTAAAATACAGTGGGAAAAATCAGCTTTAATAATACATATACTTTTCTTATTAGTTTGTTATTTATAATTCAGCAGGGTTAATTATTCTTCTGTTGCCTCTGATAAGGCTATATACTCTCAAATGAAAGAGTAAAAGGTGAAAACAAACTTCTGTATAAAGCTATTTGACTTTTCCAAAGTTTAAAGGTTGTATATCTCCAGAATAATTCCATGGCAGTATTATTTGCTCATTTGTTTGGCTTTCTGTTTAAAAATTTTAAAAAGGCAAAAAGACATTTACACTGTATTAAAACATGGCAAAGCCCCTACAGGGTAAATATTTTGTACAATGCATGACACTGGAGACACAATAGTGACTTAAGAAGCTATTAAGAAAGCACTTCTTTTTCAGTATCACTTTCTTTGGAAAAAATGGAGGTAGAATAAAACAAACTGAGAAACTCAGTGTAATGAAATTATTTCTTTCTGCTACTGGTGACAACACTGACTTTATTGATCTTTGGCTGCTCTGCAGTTAATGGTCCTTCATGATCCATTCAGAATATATGTTTTGCAGTGTATGTTATCACATTAAAAATATTAATTAAGCAAGTTATGATGTGCACAGCTTTCAAGCTAAAATGTATGGATATAAATGAGGTCTGAGCTGATTAAGTCTAAATTTTCCCAGATACCGCAAAATATGTATTTTCCATGTGTTTTTCATGAACATGGAGAGCAACCACACTGAAACGGATCTGAGGAGTCTTGGTTGACACAAAGATGAACATGAGCCAACAGTGTGCCCAGGCTGCCAGGAAGGCCAACCATATCCTGGGGTGCATCAAGCACGGCATTGCCAGCTGCTCCAGGGAGGTGATTGTCCCACTCTATACTGTGCTGGTGTGGCCTCAGCTCGAGTGCTGTGTGCAGTTTTGGGTGCCACAGTACAAGAAAGACATAAAGCTATTGGAGAGTGTTCAAAGGAGGGCAACCAAGATGGTGAAGGTTCTAGAGGGGAAGACATATGAAGAGAGGTTGAAGTCCCTTGTTTGTTCAGTCTAGAGAAGAGAAGGCTGAGGAGTGACCTCATTGCGGCCTACAGTGTCCTCACGGCAGGGAGCGAAGGGGCGAGTGCTAGTCTCCTCTTTCTGGTGAACAGCAACAGAACTCGCAGGAATGGCATGAAGCTGCATCAGGGGAAGTTTAGGTTAGATATCAGGAAAAGGTTCTTCACCATGAGGGTGGTGGGGCGCTGGAACAGGCTCCGCAGGGAGTTGGTCACAGCACCGAGCTTGACTGAGTTCAAGAAGCATCTGGACTATGCTCTCAGTCATCTTCTCTGATTGGGCTGGTCCTGTGTGGAGCCAGNCTCTGATTGGGCTGGTCCTGTGTGGAGCCAGGAGCTGGATTCAATGATCCTTATGGGTCCCTTCCAACTCACAATATTCAATGATTCTGTGATTCTATGTGAAATTGGGAGGTCAATTATATTACTAACTTCTTTTGAGTAGACTATTTCAATTGTGCATTGTAGGTACGTCTCAGCAAACAGATTATTTGGTTGAGTAATCTCAGCCCTTGTACGGCCCACCTTGAAATCTTATTTCAGAATGATTAAAAAATATATTTTTCAAGGACTGGAGAATTTCATAGAATCACAGAATGGTTTGCATTGGAAGGGACCTCAAAATCATCTAGCTTCAAGCCCCCTGCCGTGCGCAGGGACACCCTCCACTAGACCAGGTTGCCCAAAGCTCCATCCAACCTGGCCTTGAACACTTCCAGGGAGGGGGCATTCACAACTTTTCTGGGCAACCTCTTCCAGTGTCACACCTCCCTCATTGTAAAACCTTCTTCCTTATATCCAGTCTAAATCTACCCTCTTGTAGTTTAAAACCATTGCCCCTCATCCTATCAGTACAGGTAAAAAGTCTTTCTCAATCTGTAGCGATAGGATGAGAGGCAAAGGTTCTAAACTGAAAGAGGGCAGATTTAGGTTAGATATTAGGAAGAAATCCTTTATTGTGAGGGTCATTATCGCCTCACTGTGTTCCATGTGTTTTGACATGTCTTCTGAACACTTTATAGCCATCAGCTGCAGCACTACAGTTGTGTGATTCATCCCACCACATTTCAGAGGTCATAGCTTTCTAGTTGCACAGTGGCTTCCAGCTCCTCCTGCTTGTTACCCATGCTGCATACACTGGTAAAGATGCACTTCAGCTGGGCTATGGACCATGTCACCTCTTTAGAGGAACACATACTAATTCCTTTGAGACATTTCACAGGTGTTTCCCTATTGGTTCCTAATGCATCAGCAGCCACTGGCTCTTTTGTCTTCTAAAGCAAAATCTGTAAAGTAGATCAGCTGAGTGATCTGAGGTGGGAGTTGTCATACACCATCCCTGTTTGTCCAGTACTTTCTGTCTAAACACAGTAAGAAAAATGAATCAACTAGTCAGCTCCTTATAAAGATCTGAAGATCTACCAGGCTGAGAATCAAAGGAAGTCATTACACAACAACGAGTAAAGGAACAAACCTTTGTTCCTGATGGAAGAAACATGGCAGCCAAGGCAGGGTGTGGGTGGGGAAGCTCAGCAATCCAAAAGAGAGCAGTAAGTCAGCTACCTGGAGGACTGCATCTGGGATATATGCATTTTAAGTTGGTTCATTTGCATAATCCTTATTTCCTTCCATTACTTCAGACTCTTTGAACTGGATCAAGACTTGAAATAATTATGCAACCAGGCTGTAAGGAATATATCTTGGTGGTCCACCTTTATGCAGTAACTTCTCAGAAGCAGACACCAACAACCATTCACATTTATTTTAACAGTAGTAACTCCAGGTCACAATCAAGCTCAGAACTCCACTGTGTAAACACATGGTAACTGATAGTTGACCATATGGAGTAGGGGTTGTCAAAGTAAAAGATAACACTGTGTATGTCTGTCTTGCATATGTTCAAGGTTACAATGCAAGTGTGCCAAGAATTTAATCCAGTTCCCAAATTTCTGAATCCCAAGCAAGCTCTTTAATTATTGCATAAGTAAACTTTCCTGTGCCTATGCAGACATCTGGAAGAACAGAACGTAACAGCTTCTTCTGATATTTTTGAAGTTCACCATCTTTATCCTAGACAATTGAGAAAAGTAGTAAGTCAATCCATAATTGGTAGGTTGTGTCATTCATGTCACAGCTAAATTATATTTTACAGTAAGTAGAGTTTTGTCAGCTTGTTTTGTTATTCTTTAAAAAAAAAGTCTAAAATATCTTAAGTACTGCATCTGAAATATTCAACAAGGAGGTGCAGTTCATACTGAAAAGATGCACTCAGATTTGCATATAGATGTTTCAACTCCCTTTCCTCCTGGCACCACATGCTGTGCATGCACAATATTGGAATTTAACAGTAATATGCCAAAGCATTACATTCCCCAGTAATTCCTTTGCAACAGTGAGATTTGTCTACTTACTTCTTTGGCATAAATCTCTGGCATTAACATTTGCTGTAACAAAAGAAGCAGTAAGAAAAGAGCCAGTTTGAGCTTCCAAACATCATGCACTTCCAATACAGAGTGAACTTATTTCTAACTCATTAGAACTGACATGGTGTGCAGGATCTGCAGGATGTGTTTGCAAATGACATTCTCTGAAAGTTGAATTGTAATAGAAGTTATTTATGAACTTGCCGCTGCAGAACAACTCTTGTAGTAGCACAAACTGTATTCTCAGTCAAAAAATTTCACTGATCCTAGAATCATAGAATGATTAAGGTTGGAAGAGACCTCAAGGATCATCTAGTCCACCCATCCCCCTACCACCTATTACCCACTAAATCATGTCCCTAAGTACCACATCCAACCTTTCTTTAAACACACCCAGGGATGGTGACTCCACCACCTCCCTGGGCAATCTGTTCCAATGCCCAACCACCCTTTCTGAGAAGAAATTTCTCCTCATCTCCAACCTGAACCTTCCCTGGCGCAACTTGCAGCCATTTCCCCTTGTCCTGTCACTAGTTATCTGCGAGAAGAGGCCGACCCCCAGCTCGCCACAACTTCCTTTCAGGTAGTTGTAGAGGGCAATAAGGTCTCCCCTGAGCCTCCTCTTCTCCAGGCTAAACAGTCCCAGTTCCCTCAGCCGCTCCTCATAAGACTTATGCTCCATTTCTCCACAAAAAGCCTCTCTAATGTAAATGCCTTTGTCAGCATGGGGGGCAGGAAATAAGGAATATGACACACAGGAGCTTTTAGTTATCACAGCCCTCAAGAAAAATTTGGAAGGCAGAAGGGTTTTTACACACACAGTCAAACAGAAGAAACTAAGACTCAAGTATGCAGATCCCATGAAGATGTTGCATACCTAGCTGCAATAGATTAATTTTAAAATAAAACACAGGTGGAAAGCATAAATTTAGGTTCAGAAGAAATAGATATACTAACGCCACGCTTTAGTACTTACACTAAAACTTACAGAAACACATAGGTCAGAATCCTTTCTCATCCACCTTTTGATTGGCTTTGACTGCTTAATTTAGTAGTTAATAGTTTAGTGGACCCCCCATCTCACTTGTTCATTTCTAAAATCACGCCAAAGGCATCACTATTCAGTAAATTTTTTTAAAGATATTGTAATTTTCTGTTCTGGATTTGTCTGGGACAGAGTTAATTTTCTTTCTAGTAGCTGGTATGGTGCTGTGTTTTGGATTTAGTATGAGAATAATGTTGATAGCACACTGATGATTTTGGATGTTGCCAGGTGGTTGTAGTGTCTACATTAAGTCAAGGACTTTTCAGCTTCTCATGCTCTGGGAAAGCACAGCCAGGACAGCTGACCCAGACTGACCAAAGGGATATTCCTTACCACAGAATGTCATGATCCAGATATAACAGGGGAAGCGAGCCAGGAGGTGGTATCAATACTCAGAAACAGACTGGGCATTTGGTTGGGGTTTTTTTGCGTTTGGTGAGCAATTGCTTTTGTGCATCACTTAATTTTTTATATATACATATAAATTATCATTATTACTATTATTATTCTCTGTCTTTATTATCCTATTAAACTGTCTTTATCTCAACCCACAAGATTTTTTTCCTGTTCTCCTCCCCATCCTCTTGGGGGAATGAAGGGCTGAGCAAGCGGCTGTGTGATGCTTCATTACCGACTGGGGTTAAATCAGGACATCTTGCTTAGTTTAGGCAAAGAGAAAAAGACAAGTTTTCCAAAATGCATGCTAAGTAACATTTTCCTGCAAGAAATTCAGAGGCAGTTTTCCTACTTATCTTCACTGGAAAAAACTAGCACAAGCATTGTACTTAAAATTACAGGTAATGACAACTGTGGGGAGTTTCTGCTTACTTCTATTTATAGGGTAACATCACCAAATCTATCAGAAACCTAACTAATCAGAGCCACCAACAGGATTGAACAATTTCCCCTTACAGCTTCCACTCTTCACTTTAATCTCTGCAAGCCAAACCCATTCTGTCACTATAACGACAGCTCTGGTAGTTATGAGCAGCTCCAGTATTTTTCAGGAGGGAAGACAGTAGGGAGATTCTCTCTCCCAAATTTCAAATAGTTTTCTTTTATTAACATGGTTTGATTTGCAAAGGTTTGTGACTCCCTGGCTTTGAGTCTCAGTTTATGAAGCCCAATGATTAAAGAGCATTACAGAAACCAAAGCAAGAAAGTAAGCTGATGTATTTGCTAGCAGAGGGGCCCCAGGGAAGCTGTTTACTCAGCTCCAGTAAAAAGAGAAAAGTACTGAGCTCCATTTTCTTTAACTATCCCAGAGATTATCCTAGCACTCAACTAGAACTGAAAGTGTAGTGATACTGGCTAAAGTATAACAAATAAGTGTTTGCACTGTATTATGACAACAGAGAGTTAATTTTCACTTTTTTATGAGTTGGAATATAGTACATAGACAGACATTATGTTGCATCTGAGACTGTCAGCTAAAACAAACTGAAGACATTAAATAGAGCAGGCGATGTGGGCAACAACTGTGTATCAATATGGACACGTAAGTATAATCTATTTCTATTTGTGACTTTGCAAGGACAATATACAGGCTTAGGTAAAGCCTTTTTTCCATTCTGTGCCTGACGTGTAAAATTCAGATTGTGATTCCTAAACTTAGTATAACATCCTTATGTGTAGGCAAGGAAAACCAATAAGCGGAAATTCTTGGGTTTATGTTTAGGTATTTCTTCAGATTAAACTGACCTTCTCATGATGTGAATGTCACAGCTACATTCCTTTTTTAATAATCTCTTGCCAAAAGGTATTCTTATGCACCCTTGTTTACATAAAAAAAAAATAATTCCTGTTTTTTCCTAACAGTGTTTGCTCCTTTTCCTCGTCCCCTTCTTGCTATTATTGTATTGATTTACTGGGAACTTAATGAAATTTCTGTATCTATCTTCTCTTTACTTAACACTCTATTAGCTCCTTCATCAACTTTTTAATTTTCTGTTGGTACTCAGCTAGTAGATTGCAGGCAGCTCACATTTTTACTTTCATTGAATACCTGCTTGAATGCAATCATAGATTTTTACAGCAAATATTTCCCAGAATCTGTTTGGCCAACGTGCTTGACTCAAAGGAATGACGTTTTCATAATGTGATTTTTACATCCTTTGCAAAAATCCAATCCCGTAACTAATACAATCCACCTGCCCAAACCAGTAATGCTTTTCTAAAGGCTCATTTCTGAATGACAGTTTGCAAGATTACCCACGGTGTGTTCCCTCACCCATTAAAGAATAATCCTCTGCTAACAACATCTGCATGAATCCTGAAGGAGGAATTCAGCTCATGGAAGGAGCAGACCGTACCCTGCCCACTCAGCAGTATGCATAGGACACCCTCTCTGTAAGGCAGATGATAGCCTCTTTCGATTCCACAGCACTCTCACTGGCCAGTGTCCCCGGTGGACTATATGACCCACTCAATGGTTTCCAATCCCTTAGACTCATTTAGAGAAGAAACTGTGTCTTTTTTGCTATCAGAAATATCGTCACATCAGACTTTTTGTTACCACAATTACTGTACCTTGGTGTATGCTACTCATTAGGAATTAATATAACCTATGAATCAGAAGGTTGTGAGAAAGCATTTTGCTGTGAGATACAGTTTATTCCATCCCAAGTCAGCTCTGCATACATCTTGCCTATTACTTCATATGGACCAAAGAAAAAGTGTTAAGATTTTGTGACTTTTATGAGCTTCAATCCTTTCAAGATTTCAGTGTTGCTACACCAGAGGGGAAAAAAGGCAATTTTAAACATTGCCCTCTGAAAAAACTCTGTAAGACAGGTAGATGAAAACAGAACTTTTCAAAGGTTTCTACACAAGAGATACATAATCTGAAAAGACATATGCGCAGAGCGCATTCATTGCACAGCTATGCTACACAAAATTCAAATTCACGGGCAAGACTTATTATGACACACATGTTCAGAATGATGTGAACTCATATTGGATGTCAGGTTATTTGGACACTTACTAGTACAAAAAAGCTGCTGCAGATCTCAACAACTTTCACCTGCAACAAAACAAGCTTTATTAGCTGATTCAAAATTCTATGCAAATATATTCATATTCCTTTCAATATCATCATGAACTGAAAATCCATTGAGATAAATGGTCAAAATAATTTTACACAATAAGAATTATTAAAGCTTCTTATGAGTCATTAATTTTTTCCCCATCATTAAACATTTTCTACTGTTTATATTGTAACACGGGTATGAAATGTGTGAATGTATAAAATGATTCAAATATACTGTTTCTGAGGAGTGTCTGCTTTTTGAATAGCAGTTTGCTTTATTGATGTAGCCCCAAATAAAGCAATAATGGTTCCAAAATAAAAAATATGTTGATTCAGCTCCTGTGCAGAAAATACCATTGAATTTTACCCTGTTCTCTTTCTTCTTTAAGCTAATGCATCCTTACTAAAATGCAGCAGCCCTCAGTGTCATAGAAACACGATCTGATCACAGGGAACTTGAGAATAAAGGCAGCGTGAATCATAGCTCTCAGGAAACATTATGGCAGCTTTCAAAATGAAAGATATATGTGTATTTAGAGACAGTAGTTGAATTTTTCATGCAATTTTTTTACCTCTTTAGTGCTTACTTTACGATTCACTATTTGCCATTTGCTCTTTGAGCTCCCCAGTATTATCTCTGCTCCTTACCAGTGTTTAAGAGTTATAGGCATAAGAATATGGGCTATAATTAATGTTAAATATTTAATATTAAAAAAATCAAACACCCATTAATAGAAGTACTTTCATTTGTTCACTAAACTAATCAACGAATGTGCTGATGGGGGTGTAGGATAATTCCTTGACTGATTCTGCAGTATGAATTTCGTTGATGTCAAATAATGTCAATTGGGGAACTATTTTTTTGTTTTTTGTTTTTTTCACGTCATTTCCATCCCCGCTATTGTTGACCATTACAGAGCATCCCTTCCCTCACAGCAAGCTGCTCCTCACGCTGCTTGCCCACGAGCAACAAGCGCTGATCTGAGCAGCAGTTCCTCTGAGCTAAAGGGACCTGCGTCATTTTAAGCTACTTCTGTCGGCGTCAGGGTTATATAATGCCAAACATATTTTTTTTCCCTCGCTCTGGGAAGAAAACCCTCACTGACAGGCACAAGCAGTCCTGACCCCCACCTCCCACTCCCCGGCACCCTGCCAGGCACCAGCTGCTGTTTGCCTTCCCCTTCCCTCCCCAGGCACAGGTAACCCTCCCCGGGCCACTTGGCTAGGGCCCGCTACCCTGTACACTAGGAGAAAAGCTGAACGTGCTCAGCAGTTGAAAGCAGTTATTTACATATAATAATTGGTATAAAGCAATTACACACCAGTTATTACACACAGGGCACGTGGTGTGCAGGGCTGAAGAGCCGCCTGCCCACAGCCAGATTCCTCCTCTGTTATTGACATCTGCCCACACCTCATGTTTTCCCTCTCACCTGCCCAAGCTACTGCCAGTCCCCTTGGCCATCCCCACCCCCCGCCACTGCAAGGCTACCGTTTTGGTTGCCCGGCTCTGCTCTTGTGGGGCTGACGTTCCCCCAGCTCCGCCATGGCTGTGTGGGGCTAAGCCTTGGCCCCACCGAGCCGCCGGCAGCTGAGCCTGGGGGAGCAGGGTACACGCAGGGTGACACAGGCGGAGTAATACATGCAAAAAACTGTAACACACCAACAACATTATCTTTTTTTCATCCCTAATTGCTACTATTTTGATCCTGAAATGGTGGCAGTAACGTATTCTCCCTTCCTCTCTGTGCACATTTGCTCTCCTTTCATATGCAGAGGGAATTAGTTGAAGGACATTTTTTTTTCCCCACTTGCATGACATAGACTTATGCAGTGAATTTCAGGCAATTGGGTTTTCAAGCAGTACCATATTAAAGTACTAGGCTTGTGTGGTGACTGTAATAAATTCCTTCCAGTCTTCTGCTGAGTGCATACAGGAAAAAAACAATTTCTGTATTACAGACATAGAGAATGTATATTAATTTCCATTTAAAAGCAAACAGCTAAGATCCCTTTCAACTGATCTAAGGCTAATTCTGACTGGCTATGTTCACATGCCTTCATCAGAAAATGTTTGAATAGATACTCATTTTCAAAGCCACATGATGAAAGATGAACATCCACAGTCGAGTTTCCATGAATATTCCAAGAGAGGCCCATTCTCCAGTCCTCAAAAGAAGGATTTCACTGAATGTCACTGTCTAGGCAAGGACTCATCTACAGTTAACAGGAACATATTTATCAACATCATGGTACCTCATAAAACAGAGTTCTCAGCACCTTACATTGTAACTGCAGTAAAAGCGACGATGCATGAGGACATGTGCACACAAACAGCGCATGTGACCGAGCTTGTCAGGGTGCTTTTACACTGCATGTAAGCACAACCAAAGGAGGATTTTACCATTTTCCCTAATTTTGTTTGGCACTAGCCTCTCTTTTATTCCTAAGAGACTGGTTTTATCTTTCCCAGCCTGAGAGTATTTGAGGAGGTCAGCAACATACAAGTAAATGTGTTGATAAATTCACCACAAACACCTTTTCTTTTTGGCTTTTCACACACAGCAGTGAATTTGAGCAGATTGCTAGTCTGGCCAGATTAGAGAAAGACAGTGTAAGAGTCATTCATGTTTTACAATACTTAATGCTTTTTACTGATTTCATGCTCAATAATATTAATAAGTTGCTAAATATTGATCCCCAAAGACGTTGCACTGCACTGTTGATTAAAAAAAGTCGAAAGGGAAAGCCGGTATTTACTACCAACAAGACCAGGATATAAATGAGTAATGTTTCTGTGATGTTTGGTAAATCTTATTTCTTAGTTTATTCTCCTAAATTATCTTAATTCAGTCCATTGCAAATATTCTCTATGAAAAATATAGTGTTCTCATTTTAGAACTGCAAGCTTATTGGTAGTTTGCTTATTTAGGATCACGCAGATGCCAGATTTAAAGTTCTTGCTTCAAAGCTCTACAGTTGTTTAAAAAATAAACTTTTGGCTTCCTCTCTCTTCCAGTCAGGCTTGAGACATTTTTTTCCTACATCATCTTCTCTGGAATCATAGAATGATGAACTATCATAAAAAAAATCATGCTGAGACACTCAGCATGGAAATTTTCAGTCTGAACACTTGAGGCTTGGCAGTGTCACAAGCATTTGAAATCAGAAGAAATTAAGCGTTTCCTTGGTACTGAGAAATGACTTCTCTTTTAAACTAAGTCATGGATCTTTTAAATGCTAGCCACTTCTAACCCTGGTCATTTTTTTACTATGCTAGCCAGGAAAAAAAACCTTTCTTCTTGTGATATTTCAGAAACTAGAAAAAAGAGCTAGTTGCATCAAGACCAAGTGTAAAGAAATCTACCGCAAAAATATCTGGTGGTCCACGTTAAAAATGCATAGCAGTCTCACCGCAGCTGAAGAGAAATTTTGCAGTCTTCGCATACAATGCCTCTTGCAGACAGTGGTCTTGTTCAAGTCAAACTGTGTACAAATGTGAAAGATAAATTATTCAAGATCCATACAGCCTGTTCATACTCCTTTCCAGTCACCTTAGAACTTGCTTGCCTATCTCAAACACATTTAAGAGAATGGCAGAAAATTAAGAGATTATTATTTTCCATGGGAATTTGCAGGTGTCTAATGAATAGACATGCAGATTAGGAGAAAGTCCTTATACAATCATTTTGACAGCTGCAAAACAGTTAGGAAGCGTAGAGCACGCCAGCCAGTCAGTCAGTCACCTTGTGCGCAGGGATGTTAATGCCTCTTGTGCAACAAAGGAGCAGGAGGTCAGCTTATTCTTTGGGAAGGCTTGAACGAGGGAGACAGGATGCCAAGCTCCATTTGTTTTGCTTCTCACAAAACAACCTAACTGTATGCCATGCAATGCAGAAAGATGAACAGCATAGACGCCAATTTCAGTGCATTTTAATCACTTCGTATTTGTACCTGTATCTCGTTCACATCAACAAGATACTGTATCACACTGCTTAAAGGCTCTGTGAGTCATAGAATCATAGAATCATTAAGGTTGGAAGAGACCTCAAGGATCATCTAGTCCAACCATAAATCAGAAGAGTCAATCAGAACTATCTCCTCTTCCCTCCTTTATTTACTAGAATTTTTAATAGGCAGTGTATTAAATTGACTATTTTTTATGTTTATTTGTTTATTTATTAAAAGGTAGTTTATCTGAAAAGGAGTCTTAATAGCTTCATATAACTTGATAACTCCCTACAGTCTTGGGAGATGGCTTCCCAGAGCTACTCCTTATTTGAAGTAAGCATGTTTCTATGGTACTTCAAGTCATGAGAAAATTAGGTTTCTGTCTACAGAAGTTGACATAAATAACACTGAATTCACTTGCCGTTCTATCTTGCAGAATATGGATTGAAAAGAGCGCAAAGAATTTTGGGGGGAGGACCTTAGTGCAGGATTTATGGAGAGAACAGTATTGTGCAAGAACAAAGCCGCAGGATGGGAGATTCAGAAAGCTGCTGTAAGCACAAAATCATTTAGTGTTGTATTCTGCAGAGTCCACAGCAACTTCGGTAACTGAACAATTCAAACAGAGAGAAGGGCCTCTGGACAGCTGTCAGAAGAAGTTCACACAACGCTACGGGATCACAATCTATATGGTTTGTTAAGTCAGGACATGATTAGTCTGTAATACATTCTTGTATGTCCAGGCAGCCCTTACTGGCCTGTGTTTCCCAGGTGTATTCAAGGATTTCTTGGCTGAGATGTGCATTCTGTAGTCTTACACAGCCACACTCTGATCTTAAGGCTGCTCCCTTTCAAGGAGGTTTTTTTACTGGGTTTGGTTTTTGTGTTTTTTTTTTTAAATAAGATTGTCATTCAGCTGGCAGGGCTGCAGGGATATCTACTGTGTTCAGTAGAGAAAAAGCAATCAACGTGTTTAGACTACTGATAACCTCTTATATTTTTTTAGTGCAAAACATACCTACTCAATGGGATGAGTACCTAAAAAGATAATAAAGCACCTTCTTTGTTTCCCGACTGCACCATCAATGTTCTTTCGAGAGAGATGTCAAAAAATTTACTGCATAGATCAAGTGTGTTAAGAATCTGCAAAAAAAAGCTTATCTGGGTAATCTGCAGGAGTAATATAGTAGCAGCCTTATCAGCTTGAGCCTATGATTTCCAGTTGCATGAATTTAAAGGTTACTTGCTACAGGAATGTAACTACAGATATTGACAGTGTTATGCAAGTCATAAATTTTAAATAGCTGGCTGCTTGCAAAGAGATGTCTACTGAAAATAAGCAGAGGCCTCTCCTACAACTTCCCCTAAGAAAATCAGAACAAATATTATTTGAGATCTGAGATCATACACAGCACAACATATACTTTTTTCATTCCTCAGTATCTAACAGTAAGGCAAAGCAATGGCTTATGCCACTGTGCCTGCAATTCCCAAGAGATAACTTGGGAGATACACTACACAAGATATAGTAATATATTTGTATTTCATATTAATCCATTGTAATGGATTTATAACATACTATAATCTATACAAATAATCTATACAAATACATTCCCAGGAATTTTATTTTAAACAAAGAATATTGATTTAATATCATCTTTAGAGGAATAGTGAATACCCTTTTTTCCTTTTCTCTCTGTACTAATACCTTATATAACTCTTACAAATACAAGTAATATATAAGTAATAAAGAATACATTATTATTGTAATTTCTTCCTGTTAGTCATTCCATGACTATGGAATGCTGGACATTCCTATGGTTGCCTTCAGCCACTGTACCAGACTGAAGCCAGGTACATCCACTTAAGCTCACAAGGAAGAAAAGAACAGCTGAGATAGTCGTAAACAAGAGTTACTGTGCCAGGACCATACCCGGGCAAAGCTTAGCAAGAGGTGTGTACAGCCATCACAGGATCAAAGATATCTAAATATTAGAAGGAATGAGACCAAAATAAGAAGAGCATGGATCAGAGGGCATTTGAAGATGCTGACATGCTGTTGGGCTAAGTTTCTGTCGTGGCACACTGAAAGACTTTCTGAACAAGTAAGCTGTCTGCCTCTGTGCTCAGAGAAACATGTGCACACATTTTTATATGCAAACAAAGTTTCTTCTACAAACTCAGATTATGGGTTTCTAATCCAAGTAGGCATGGGAAGTCTAGTGCTGTCATTATGTCATTTAACAAAACAAAAATAAAAAGGAAGAGTAATTCTTGCCTAATATGTGCCCTTTTTACTTTCATCTTGAATGAATTGTATGACTTTTGAGTATAAACAGATGGGAAATCAAATTGTATATCAATGACTTGTTAGCTCAAGCTTCCAGCAAACAGCTTATTGCAGAAGTTTGCCACAAACTAAGAGAATTTGATTATTGCTTGCTTTATCCTTCCTCTGCTTTAACCTGGCAAAAAGCTCTTTGCCATCAAACACCAACAAAATTAGACCCCTCACCCGAAGAATATCCACGTGACTGAAAAGACTGTGGATTTGAAATAGTTCTTTTCACCTTTTTAAATACTGTCTTTTCAGACTACAACAAAACAGAAACATGGACTTCTGAAATGCTGTTTGTATTGCATGAAGGCAGAAATACATGTGAATGGCTTCTTACCATGCTAACATCAACTGTGTATTGTTGGGAAAGACTTTAGATACTCAGTTCCTCTCTTCCCCCTCACCAGCCTTACAACTTCATTATATTTTTAATTTGCAGCAATATAAAGAAGAAAAAAATTATGTCCTTAGATCTGTAAAGCCCTGCTAATGTTAGCTGATACAGAAGATTCAGAATGCAACATAAAGTGGGATTTTGGAGAAGGTGAAATCGAGACAACAATAACGAAGAAAGTTTGGGACTTTTTCCTCTCAAATTTGTGAAATATATGAAAAAAAAAGACTTACATATCTAATATTTTTGGTGAAGAGAACAAATTGCACCACATTCAAGACATTGAGCCTAATACAATCATGACTGTGAGATCAGCAAGGAACGTAAACTTTTTCTTTCTTTTTAAACAATAAACCAACAAATTTTGAAACTTGCCGATTTTTGACAAATGGCTTCTACAAGCAGCTGTGCTTCAAATATCTACAGTCATGCTCTGAAACTCTAGCAATTGCAAAACACTAAAACATGAAACCACGACTTTTCAAAAAGTTTCAAATTCTATTGAAGAACCTGGAACTGCAATTTTACCTTAGTAAGCACATCGGTAATCTTACCTTAGCTCTCTTCTTCTCCCAGGGAAGATGCCAGAGGGACCAGAAATACTGACCCAGAGTGTGTCTGCTCACTCCCTCCTCTCCTTCCTCCAAACCCAGCTCTGTTCCTTTACCTTGACTATTTTTAGCCACCCATAGTGATGGACCAACAGACCACCACTCTGGGCAGTGAGCACTATATACTAATACACCATGAGACGTTTAAAGCATTGCTGCCTGTCAGAACAGTGATGGGCTGGAGTTCAGACTTAACTTACTGCAAGAGATCCTCTTAACTTTTCACACCGCTTGCCTGTAACCTCCAACATGACATGATTTTGAGGGGTTTTATTAGGTTTTAGCCTAATTTTCTATCATTTTGTTAATCTTCAACTGATGTCCTGGAAGTCTCACTCTGTACCTGAGATACGTGAAACGTGGGGATTATTTTTTAACCAGTCCAGAGCTGCTAGGGAGAAGATTGGATTTGTGTTCCGTTCCTGAAGAAGCAGGTGACACCTGGTTACACCACCTCTCCAGAGTAACTGTTTCTAAAGCACTTTTATGTCTAACAGGTTAGTACTATACATATATTGATTCTCCAACATACCCAAATTAATGGGTAAACACCTAAGTATGCAGAAATATTCTGTAACACTAAACTACTTACATAAAGAAAGCCTCATCCTTTTATAAAGACTCTTTAAAAATGGCTTATAACATAATTGTACTGTGTCCTCTTTTTACTTTAATGCTTACTGGGCTCACACTTTACAGCTAGCATGTAAAAGGTACTTCTCTAGTAAATTACAATGAAAGAGAAGCTGTTAAACAAAATTTAAACCCCCTTTTTTTTTGAATATGTGTGTTCATTTTATTATTCGTTGCCTACATACTATCAAGTAAATAGAACAGACAATAGCAAGAGCAATACAGATTTTATTGAAGAAGCAGCTTGTAATGGTTTAGATTTATAGTTCTGGTTGAAAACATCAAATGACCTTACACTTGACTAGAAAAAAAAACACCAAAAAAACACTGAGCATGTTTTTTCTGTGAATTGATCACAATAATGTCAAACTTACCTCTTGTGCATCTTTTGTGTGTGAGGGAAAAAAAAAAAGTTGAAATAGCTCTTGACCAATGAAAAAGCATTGGAAAACTTCACAAATTAAAAAACTTCACAAATTCAAAAACTTCCTAAACAAAACAATAAACAATAAACCCTTTTCAAAGACTTAATACTTAACATTGAGAAAAGGTTTTATTCGTATTGAGCTAAAAGGATTTTTTAATTTATTTTAAACATCATTTAAATGCAAATGGTGTTAGAAATTAATCAGCTAAATTAATAATTATTTTTATTTCATTTTGAGTAAGCTGTAGACACATCCAAACAGAGATTTTGGAAGCAGCATGCCATGACCTGCCTTTGGACACATCTTTATTCAAATTGGAGATATATTATTTCCTTCCTCACTTGTAACCTCACCTGTCCCCACTTGCACAGAAGAAATGCTTTTCCTTTGGCTGAATGAGACAAATATTTGAACAGTGGTGTTTTCAGAAGAGTGAAGACAAGGATGTTATAGGAATGACTGCAGAGACAGTTGATAGGGCAGGGGATACAGTACAGAGCTGCATGTAAAACATGCTGGAAAATAATAATTGGGATTAATAACAGTTTTCTTAAATATCCAGGTAATCTTCCATCATTATTGATATTACAAGATTTTTTTCGTGAAACACCTAAAAAGACTCCAATTCCAATGAGCCTTAGCATACCGTCTGCCAGTCTTGATATTTCAAAATCCTCCTCACATATTTTTTACAATTGACAAAATAGGACTTTACAAACAAAAAAGAGCACCAGAAAAAATATTTTATGACCTAATCATGCCCTTGCAATCACTGCCCATTCCCTACATTTTTCTTCTCCCTTCCCAATGGTATGTGCAGCGCTACTGCAAACCACAAATACTTCTGTAAATCAAATTTCAATAGCTTTATTGCTTATTTTCCCTACCTAATCCCACATGACAGGAATCAGAGAGTGGCAAGGATTATAAGTTAGAGACCCACACAGATATGTACAAAATCAGACTTCAGACAGTATTTTCTTTTTCCACATCCTGTCATGTTGGAAACACTCTTTTTTTCTTTCTCATGCTGATGGTAAACAGTGAAGATAACAGTGACGTTAAACTCACAGGAGTAAGAGCGAATACAGATGGGCTAAATCACCGAAACACCTTTGTTCTGATCATGTTTGTGTGTGCTGTCGATGACAACTGACAGGAACAGAGTCACCGGAGAAATAGTTGTGCGTTTTAAGACTATATAGTACTAGCAGGTTAGAACTGTCAAACCTTCCTAAGTTATATTTCATGGTAACAGGGCAACCCAAGAGTGCTCTACGGTGTTTATGGGTTACCTCTCACTGTGTTGGTCTGTTCTTAGCCTGCTGAGTGTGTTCATAGTCTCCTGGAAAAATGAAAAAGGAAAAGACAGTGGCCTTCTGTTCCATAACTCATTTGGAAGCACAATTTAACATTTTTTGTCGCCTTTTAAAATACAGACAAAATTCTCTCTGTATAACATAAATCGTTAAAAAAAAAATAGTATGCTAAAACATGCAACACGCTAACTTGTGCTGCATAATATATCAGGTTTTATGCAGAACAGAATTAAACAAAAAGGTCAATTAAAAATTAAAATTTACAATTATGTTTGCTAGAAAAATCAGAAAAGTACAATCAGAAGTTATGAACAACCTACTTAGCATAATATTTCATTCTCTTAAAACTTGAGTGTAAATCTGTGTTTGAACAAGAAAAACCCATAGAGACACCTCCAGAGAATCTCCCTCCCACATTTATAATAGCATGTGCATTCAGTTCAGTTTCACAGACACAGATGACTACATGGCATTTAGAAGAGTGGGGAAAAGGAATAGCAAATCACATACTCTGCCCCCAACAATGTCAGTCTGCTACCTACAGTGAATTCTTGAAGACTTTTACCCCAAACTGCATTAAACACATCAAATGTACCTGCTGCTGACTCCTTCCTATGTCATTTATTCTCTAAAGACACAAGTGAGCTATGTTATATCCTTCTACTTAGCCCTATCCTCCCCAGCTGAATTCTCTAAATTAGGCCACGGAGAATTTAAAAAAAAAAAATGAAATCTGACATTCTTCTTAAAAGAAAAAAGTTCATCAGTTTTTAATCAACTCTGCTCAAAATAATCAAAAGTAAAATGTACCTCAGCTCTGAAAAATTTTGATGTTTTCCTGTAGGAAATTATTGATTTGCCATTCTGAAGTGACTTGCCAAACAAAGAACATTTATTTATTGGAGCTTGATTGCTAAGGAAATTATGCCAATGTGATTACACTAAAGCACTGCTGCCTCTCTGCACTCATGAAAATCCTTGAATAACTTTTGAGACAGTTGGTAACTGCAAACAGATTTGACAAAAGCAGAAAGGAGACCCAATGGCTATCAAGATCTTGCAACTTTATGGAGACAAGCCACGGCTAAAGTGAGGGAACCTCTGTACAGTTTCTGACTGCAGAAAAACATTATTTGCAGTTCCCGTTTTCTTAGACTGCAAAGCCAAAGGAGCCTTTACGCAGCATTAGCTCAGTTATTCTTGTGTCCCAGAGTTTTACTTACTTCTTAAGCTTTTTTAATGTGAAGGGAAAAAAATAAGGGGAGGAGAATGTGGTGGTATGGGGTTTTTTATTTTATTTTAGCACATAAAAATTAATATCCTGTCTTACTGAGAAGCATTTAAAATTTTATTTTACTGTGAATTCCACTGTTTTGCTCTGTTTAGAAACAGATGAAGTATATGAAACACCAGAATTTTCTTTAAATAAGTGAGGAGAAAAAACATTCTGGTCTTAATTTAGAGTTACATAAAAGCTGACAACAGGAACCAATTTTAGAGCATCAATAGACAGTCACAGCTGGTGGGAACCCCGTTCTTGCATTCATAGCATCTCATCTGACCCAAGTCGGCTCAAAGAACTGAGGGAGTAGAGAGGTAATGTAAAGCCAGATATAACTCAAGACCTCCTCCACCAAATCATGGCTGCAATATGTTTGTGATGAACTGAGACAGCCACAGCTCTGTATGGGATCTACTCTGACATGTTTAAAAGTAGTAATAGCATTAACAATGAAGATTAGAAATACTCAGAATCATTAATGCCTGACAAGTTGGATCGTAAGTTGCTCCCACATCCTAAGGCACTATAACAACAATGTCAATCAAAGAGTGAATATTTAACACATCAGATAAGAACTGACATTTGTTTTAATTGGAAAGCAAGCTCGCAGCATTTAAAACTGTCAAGACATTGTGTTAAGAAAAATCTTGAAGAACGAGTTATTAGCTCAGTGTCTCCACTTTCACATCACAGAATCATTAAGGCTGGAATGGACCTCTAGAAATCTTCCAGCTCAAACACCCTGCTCAAGTAGAGTAAGCTAAAGCAGGTTGGCCAGTACTGTGTCCAGTCAGGTTTTTCTCCATGTATGGAGAAGCCACAAACTCTCTGGGTAACGTGTTCCAGCATTTGGCCACATCACAATAAAAAAAAAGGTGTTCTTACTTTATCTCGTTCTTGTTCCATCCTGTTCATATGGAATTTAATGTTTTTTAGTTTGTGTCCATTGCCTCTCATGCTGTCATCAGGTACCACGGAGGACAAACTGACTCCCTCTTCATTTCTTCCCATCATGTATTTAAACATATTAATAACATCCTCCACTTGAGCCTTCTCTTCTCCAGGCTAAACAGTTCCACCTCCCTCAGCCTCTCCAGAAAGATGCTCCAGTCCCTGAATCATCGTTGTGGCCCTGCACTGGAGTTGCTCCAGTCAGACCACACAGTTTTTGTGCTGAGGAGCGAAGAATCAGACCCAGGGCCTCAGGTGTGGCCTCCCCCAGACTGAGCAGAGGGCAAGGTTCCCCTCTCTCAACCTGCTGGCAACGCTCCTCCTCATGCAGCTGAGGACACAGTAATCATTCTTCACAGTTCACTACAGGTCTTTTCTGATGACTGTTCAAGAATCTAGAATGCAAAATAAAACTGTTCCTTCAACTAAAATAAAACCACACTTTTTATATGTTCAGACACAGTGACCATTTATTTACTAGAATACACTCTGTGCACCACATACTGAAGGCTTGCTGCTATAAAACTCAGCACGGGTTCCCATGTTCTACTTTGAAACATAACAACGTCACTGTGTTCCAGCAGCAAACATATCAATACAGAGGGAAGCAACCGTACTACATCCAGACAGCTGCAGCCACCATGAAGTTCCTCATAATGCAGGAAAAACTAAAATTACAGACAAACCAATACATCTATATTATCTAATGACACTGAGATGGGTTGGGTTTTTTTGGGAGGGGCTGCAATTATGTCTATACTTCAGTAATGACTGTGACGAATACAACAATGATCTGAATGAATAATTTTAGACCAGTTATTACAGAAACATTTTGCATCACTAAAATAGTTGTAGCTGTATTATAAGCACCAAGCCCCATCCCAATGCAATGTTAATAAGAGAAATTCTTCTTCCCAGATTTGGCACATGGTGAGTATATATATGCGATGGATAAAGCTTTGTGAGGAACAAGAAAGGCTGGATTGATTGGCTTGCTGGAAATTCTGCTTTGTTTTATAAGGCTTCTCACAGAGATAAGTTGTGAGTGACCCCACAATTCTGAGTTGAAAAGCTCAGCACTCCTCACCTGAATGAAAATTAAAACCTCTCTTTTTCTTTTTTTTTTTTCCCCTAGTTGCCACTAGTAAAATACATGTTTTGGTGCTGTCCTTCCTGTCATAAATACACCAGAGCAGCAGAAGAGTATGATTTTTATTAGAGTAAGATTTTTTCACTCACAGCTAAAGTAAGATTTGGCAAGGCCTTAAAATTATTTCAGAAATATTTGAGCTACATAAGTGAAACAGACACCAATCAACTTTTTTTTTTTTAAGTTTAATCTTACCCATAGTTATTCGAGGTACTTTGGTGAGTTGTTTATTTTTTAATATGAGAGACAAGATACGTTTTAGAGTAGTCCATACATTCACAAGTGGAGAGAGGTTTTTGTGGAAATTTCAGGTGACAGATCACACAGCCAAGAACCAGTTACGGAATTGCTAAGTGTAATGGCAATTTCTCAAGTGAGTTGTAATGTAATGGCTGCATCAATATTCAATGTAAAAATCACCAGAATTACATTATTGATTTGACTAAATTTACTGCTATTCTGATGATTCCGATCCATTGCTTTTGAAAACAATTTTAAATTAATAGCAAAGATATATTTTGTAATATGCTTCTGGGAGATTACTGTGCTCCTCAGCTGGTTAAATCCACTCAGCCTTCAGTGTGGGGCTGCAAACATTTCTAAATTGTGTAGCGGTCTCCCAAAGAAATCATCAAGAGTCATGTCTTATTGCTTTCATAAAATGTGGTTTACACCTCTCTGAGTAATTGAATTTTGCTAGGGTTATGGGCAGGCTGCATATTTGTGTGCACCAAAATCCTATGCAGCCCTTGGGGAAAAGCAGTTCTTTCTATTGTATGAAGTCTAATCAGAGATTACTTTGTGAAATTTATGCTGGACATTTTTCATTCCAAAATGTTAATTAACAAGGAGATGAGTTTGTCTAGGAGAAAGAAAAGTCTCAGAGTTATAACAGCTCTTAGAGAAGTTTGGAAAGGCTTCCTGTGTATTATATAAATATTAAGTCTCTAATATATTCCATTACCATGGAATTCCATTCTCTACTGTCAAAAAAATATAGTTCCTACAGTAAGGTCATAATATGACACCTGATGAAGATCACAAGTGAAGAATGAATCATGCCAAGTGCATTAGCAGGGTTTTGCTTAATGTGGATAAATACTAAGAACTAAAGACATCATCAAATTATTCATAGCTATGCACAAACAAACATATTTGGAAAAAGAATGAGCAAAAGATAGGTAGGTAGGTAGGTAGGTAGGTAGGTAGGTAGGTAGGTAGGTATCCAAAGGCACAAGTGTAAGAATGATCTAACAAGCAAACAGGAAAGCTTGATCACACATGGTAAGGAGAACAGGTAAAGGACTGAAATTAGGTAGCCTGTGACACACAGCAGTCTATACTTATCATGAACTTCTGCTCACTGACGTTAACTGGTTATGGGGAAAACCTCAGTTCACTATTTTTTCTCCCCAGACTGTGGAAATAACAACACAGCACAATTTTTGCTTGGTGCTTAATATTTTTGGCACAAGAGGGAGAGAACAGAGTTATTCACAGAAAACTGAAACAGCACAAAGTCAGTTGTATAAAACAAGCCAGCATCACATCTCCCCTTCTGAATACAGTGCATGTTTAAACTAACAAAGTCATTGAGTTACTTAATTCTCTCCCTCATTTTCATTATTCCTGTTTTACTTCTGTAAGAGTCCTGGCAGGTTATTAAAGAAAGTACTATTCAGCAAATAAATAGTGTAAAAAGCTACAATATAATTTCTTAAGTGTAATCAAGGCTGTCATGCTTAAAAATGTTTATATTGCTACGTATATTCCCGGAAAACCTTATAATTTCATATCTGGCAGCATCATTGATCTTAAGATCACCTTGAATATTGCATTTCCTCACCAGTAGGGGCCAACACTGCTTGGAAAGCTGATGCTGCTGTTAAACATTTGTTGACAAGGGATTAGTTTGGTAAATCTTGCCACAGCACAGCTCTCAGTCACATCATTAGCAAAGATCTAGCAAATCATTTTATAACCCAGATGTTTTGTAACACAAGAGTAGTATTGCCAGGCTGACCCTCCCTCCTCACTGTCTTCAAGATGGTGGTATTGAAGACAGCTCTTCTGAGAGCCTCCATTCCCACCAGGTATTTCCAAGCCAGCTAGATACAAGCAAGCAGCACTTCTAGCTGTCACAAAAACCAGATCCCACTTCCCAGAGAGTAAAACAGTCTCTGCAGCACCAGAATCCATTGGAAAACCTAAAGATATGAGTTCATTTAGTAATGATTTATTAGAGACAATAAACA
Organism: Psophia crepitans; assembly: GCA_013399095.1. NCBI lineage: Eukaryota > Metazoa > Chordata > Aves > Gruiformes > Psophiidae > Psophia > Psophia crepitans. The sequence goes on from VWZZ01007173.1 coordinate 125,796, forward strand.
TTTCACATTGCCCTCAAAATTTTAACAAGCGTGACGCCAACATGAGTAAACTGTATGACTTACCTGCAGACTGCTGAAGAAATACGCTGTCATTTTCTTTGATCACAATGCTTAAATAAAAGCAGTTTGTATGTTACAGAAATTTCAGAATCTCCTCTTTTTCCCAGAGAAGCCAAGACAGGACAAGAAAGCACTCTTCCAATTTGTTGCCCGGTCATTTTTTGTGAACAGAAAACACAGTGGCATCTATCAGAAAGTGTAATACTTTATGTACTATACTTCAATAGTACTTTATACTAACACTTTAAATCCTCTGTCACCACTCTGTCTTTCCTAAAGAAGCAAATGAAGAACCATATTCAGATAATGAAGGGAAAATAATTCTTTTTTTGTCCTTTTTCTTTTTTTTTTTTTTTTGCAGCTAGAGGGAGATGGGGTAAGAAGCACAGAAATGATGTGTTGGGGACCGAAATGAGACAAGGGGCCCCTTCTGGCAGGCAGAAAAAGCTGAATGCTGGTGTTCAAAACAGTTATAACCAAACCAGACATGATGGGCAAAGGCCAAAGCAGGAATGGTGGCACAGGGAAGTGAAAAGACCAACCTAAATGCCACGTCAGACCAATGACAAGACCCAGCCCCATCTCCCGAGACCCAGTAGGGTCCTCTTTTCAGTGGTGCATGAGTAACTACCCCTTGCCTCAGCTTTCCTGGACAACATCTCCTTACCTGCATGGAAATACTGTTTGAGTAGAATGAAGCCAGGTTTGGTTGGTGCAGGTTTCTCTGCGATTTTTTTTCGGTGGGGAGGTAGCTTTTAGCATTTGCCTGGGATTTCCCAATACCTGGCAGTCTGGTTAGAAACAATGCAGAAGCAGGAAATCCAGATCTTCAGGGAAATTGCTAGGTCACATGCAACATTAATGTTTCCAGGAAGCATCAGATAAGACTTTTCTCTTACAGATGTGAATAAACTCACATGAATCAAGAAAATATTTAAGAATATTCATGCAAAAAGCTATAAAGAAACAAAATATTTAATATGAATAAGTTTATAGAAGCAGAATGCATCAAATCCACACTGTCTTGAGCCTGGGACAGCAGAGAGGATTGCAGAGTACATTATGCCTGTGCAGAGCCCAGGTATGCATAGTAAGTCAAATTAAAAGCCTACAGGCTTGGAAAACTACACTATGAGTATCCATTCGGAGAAGCACTTGAAGAAAAACTAGCTACCCATTTCTACAATTAAATATATTGAGACATTTGCTCTTAAATTCAGTTTGCTTTCTAACCATTGCAACTATGATGATGCCCTAAGGAAATATGAAACTATCTTTTAGTTGCATTGATCTCACGCAGAGGAATCCTAGAAAGCAGCCTTAGGCAGTGACAAAAAATTTATCCTTCACAATACCCTGATCAGTAAGACATATCGAAGGAAAGAGAGCAAACTAATTCTTACACATTCCCCTTTTTTACAGCCCTTGCATAATAGTGCTAGTTTCAAAGTATGCCAGCCACCGTAACACCTGTCCTTCCACAAAATACCTGTAGCTTTTAGGTGTGTCATAAAATGAGCCAGTAAAGCAGTCAAAAACTTTAAAAAACATGCACAATTCCAGTTGCTGCATGAAAAATTCAGTTTAACAATGTGATGGTACATTGCATGTCTCTGCATATTCTCAAGTAGGAGGAAATTTTAATTTGTAAAGTTAGATTCCCATTCTCTTCTCAAGGTAATTAACATTACAGAAGTGAAAATGCAGTCATTGTTATTCATGCAGCATGGCTGGTTAAAATCTCAGTTTATTTTACCCCCTGCATAGTCCTCAGTTCAGCTGTATATTTTTCTATAAATTGTATTGCAATTTTAAAGGATAAATATTAAGTCCCTGGATCCCCGTTTTCTACTCTGAAGTCTGTATTTGAAATTCAATCTTAAAAAAGTTCACACTTTCTGAAAGTGTGATCATAGAATCATTGAATGGTCCACATCTGTTAATTCTACTACTGAGTCTTGCCATTCTTTGGCAACATGGTTCGTTACAATCTGAGGGTCGTGTCCTGCTCATATTTACACTGGGGTACATCTGGAACAACTTGTAACTGCAGAATAAACATGATGTAGGTGACAAAGGAATCTTTCTCTTAAAATTGCTTTTAGAATAAATTTGGGGAGAGAATAAGGACTAAAACATAATGCTGAACTAGAGATCAATTTCATTGCTTTGGGCTGAAACTGGAGAAGTCTAACCAAATATATAGTGGACCCACATGCTGAACCGCATTAACCCCTATTTTTGCTATTTAATTAGAGCTCCAGAGCCTGATTCTGGTCTGTGCCCCAGCCAGTGCCAATCAGCCTCTGAAGAGACATATGCCTTCCCACCATCTGAGCCAGGGACAAGGAGGGGAACAACTCCTGTCCTGCCCAAAACCATGCCAGAAGGTTCCAGTTTGAAATTACTTATCCTTACCAGACAACTACATAGACCAACCCCTCTCCTTATCAGCTTTGCCAGGTTACCCAAACTTTTTGTGTCCCTGCTTAACTTTTAAAGTTGCCTCGGTGCCAATTTTTCCCTCTGGCAGTGCCAGTGCCTCATTTTTCTCTTAAAACTATGGTGTGTGTTTCTTCTGTCACAGAGCTCAACTGTGGATCATTTTAGACTTAGACTGAACAGAATAGGCTTACATGACGAAGTTGCTTTCTAGCACCTAAGGATGCAGTCTTTCTGCAGAAGATAAGGTACTCACCCAGCAAAACCCATGTTTCCAGCAAAAGAGGGTGCTATTACTAACATTTCATCTCCTCTGGGCTTGCCAGAGCCCTCTGTCTCAACCAGTATCTATTCAGCTCCTCTCTAGGTGCTTCTGGGACAGCGCTGCCTCAGGATGCTCACTATATACAAATATACAGCACAAATATATGCAGCAAGAGTGGCAAGGTGTAATAGGCTTGTGGACAGCCTTTTGAAGAGTGCAGAGGGGACAAGTGCAGCCCTTCTCAGGAGTTTTCCTTTATTGCTCCTCTTTCTAATACTCAGTCACAGCTTGGCCCTTGCGGCGTTGACATCTCACACTCTTGTGCTCAGGACATGTCACAGTTTCATTACCATCTAACAAATGTGGTCTTCTGATCCCAAACATCAGCTGAACCACAAAGTTTTGCTTTAAAATGTAGCACCTTTTCTAAATGTACCCAGAAAGAGTTTTCACTTCCAGAACAGCTGAACTTTAGGCAAAAAAATTTTCTTTCTTTCAAGAAGAAACTTTTATTCATTCATCTCTAAGCAGTTCTATGGCAAGAAGCTGGGAGAGCAAGAGCAGCACAGAAACAGATGAGAAGACACAAATATTTTGTGCGTTAGTTTCAGTACACATAGAAGTTGATGACCATTTACAACAAGCATAAGTGAATGTCCCTGGACAACTATTGCAGGACATTCATAAATCAAAAACCTAAGATGGTTTTCTGCAGTTACAGCTACTTACATTTTGCCACTATGAATTGCAAATATGATCCAAATATGGGCCCAATTTTCAGACAGATAGAACTCATTATATGCAAAAAAAAAAATCGCAATTAAAAAAACCAAACCTTTCCACAATTTGTTTTTCAAAGCATTTTCCTGAAAACATGAGTATGTCAGTGTGGAAATAGTGCCTCATAACACTTTCATAAATTAAATGTACTATGCAAGAAAAACTAATCTTTCAATAACAAAATTAGCAAATCAAAGGTCCTTATAAATATATTTACATTGGAACTGCTTGTCAGTGATTAATTTATTTTCAGGAGCCATAATTCCTTCCCAAATGAAATATTGCCTCTATTACAAAAAAGTGCATATAAGCATGGAGTTTGTGTAGTCTCACAGACATTCATCCAAGTATGTTTGCATATATGAACTTCAACTTCCACTTCAGAGCAGTTCAACAAAATTCCATGCTGTCACTGGCAAACCCTGCGACCTTTTACAATTTTTATCTGCTATTTAAATTCTCTGCATATTACAGGGTTGACCTTGTCCTCATGTCACTTTTCTCTTAGTGATTAAAGTGAGTCATACCTTCTCTCAATGACACTCCTCTTCTCTGTAATGCCATTTTCAGTAGATAAAACACTGGCTAAGCATGAGAGAGTCCCTAGAAAACAGAAGCAATGGCACTTTTCCAAAGAGTCAACCTCACATCATTTAATGCAGTTCTGACTACAAGTATATTGCTCCATATCAATCCCAAGAGCAGAATAGCAGCAATAGTAGCAACATTACGAAAGGCTTTACAAAGTCTGTCCTGGTCTTCCTTAAAAAGGCAGATCCGCTACTGAATTGTTTTGATGGATCTCTGGAACTGCCTCCACTTCCCTCCTTGTATCTCAGTGGCTTAAGTATATAGAAATAAACTGTAAAAGGAAAGAAAAAGGATGGGGTTGCTGATTTTGTTTTCTAGATGCCCAAAACCTTAACCCTGAAGAAATGTACTCACTGTCCACCCTCTCATTTCAGTCAGTTAACTCAATGTCATGATCACTAGATTTTGGAAGGCTGTCCCTTAACATCAAAAGTGGTTTCACACAGGTAAAATGGAAACTTAGTCTGGGCATTCATTTTTGATCATCACTTTTACTGGATCCTACAACTCTCTCCCAGAGAGATTGATACATGCCAGAAATATTTCCTCTGTATTCTTTATTTTATTAATATTAGTAGGGAAGATAATGTAAAAAGAACTATGTAATGGAGTTTCTTTTCAGTGATTAATAAAAGACATGTTGAGGAGGGAAGCAATAGTAAACACTCCTTGAATACTTCTGCACTGAAAAAGAGCAATTGGGAAGTTTGAGGATTTTATGATGGGGGGGTTAGGGGGGAACACAATAGGGAAGTTTATGTCTAAAGGTAAAGAAAATTTTTTTATGGATTATCAGAAACAACTGAAACATGCTTGGCTGCTACTATGTCTTTTCTTTGGATAAATGCTCTATTTGCAGTGTGAATGAAGCACTCTGCATAGGAAAAGGAGAATGATACCACAAGTGAGAAGAAAAAAAAAGTGGTCTACAGAAATTGTGAAAGATGACTTACAGATGACATGTAAGTCAGCATTAACATAAAATTTACATCTTTATAAACCTCTTCATGAGTTTTAACCTCATAAATACATCATAATCAACAAGTCTGTAACATATGGTGATAGACCATCTCTGCTATGCAACACTGTGACCTATATTTTTTTATCTATCAAGAGGCACCTATTCCTATCCCTCCTGTTCCCTTCTGGTGACTCAGCCAAAAATAATCTGGACATTATTAGAGATGTAATTTAGTTACAATTCTGAAGTAAACATATTTCTGTACAAACTCTTGACCACCTTCTTATGGCACAGTAAGCATGAACCCTAAAACATTACAGTAATCCCACTGCAGTAATCCATGGAGGTTTACATTGCCTGAACCCCACTTCAGAAGTTACATAGACTTATAACTCCAGGATCAGCTCTGATCTTAAGTCCAAAACTGGTTTTCTGCTTTCAAAAAATGCTAGGCCAATTGGCATGACATTGTAGGTAGAGTGGGGAAAGTAATTCTGAAAAATTAAGATATATATCATAATTCTGTTACTTCAAGGAATAACCTATTCTGGTCAATTCACTGTAATTTTTTTTTTTAGAATTAAGAATGGAAATATTTTCTTTCTTAACGTTTTTCGAGAAACTAGGTCCCCTACTTTTAGACAATATTGTAATATTATGTAATTAAACGTAAATATGAGGGGACATATACAGACCCCTACAAAAGGCAATACAGAAAAGACTTTGTATTATTTTCCTTCTCTGAAAGCCCTTCAGTATTTGACTGTCGACATTGATGTTTAACTGTACACACTGATATTTTTCTTGCAAGGAATAGAAAAAAACAAACCTCTCAACATTTTTTTCATTGTTTTACTTTACTGACAGCTTCTGCAACACGGTTTGATTTTACAAGGTCCAAGTAAATACAGGTTCAGCAAACTCCTCACAAAAGTTGTGGTGTTGTTAAAAATGTCAGGTTATATTCTGTGCACAGTATGTGAAACAGTAGCCTTAGAAAATTCTAAAAAAATATATTTTTCTGCTAAGGAACTAATTCTACTCTCTGTCCCTTTTGACTACCTAAATCAAGGCAACTAGTGTCAAAATTAAACTTTGTAGGAAGAATTGAAAAGTTGAAACAGAAAACTGAACTGGAAAAGATTCAAAGAGGAATAAGAAAGGCCTTCAAAACACTATGGAAAATGAGCAGAAACATTGCAAGGAATAAAAAAGAAGCCAAGCAAACCAATCAGAACAAAAATCTACACGGAAGAGCAGCCTAAAAAAAAAAAAAAAATAGGAGGAAAATGTCATATTTCACCAAGAGCAAAAATCAATTTTATATTCCTCTGATATACCAGCATTTAGAAGAAAAAAAAAAAAAGTCATAGCTTCAAAAGTTGGAGCAGACATTTTTATTAAGAGGAGGTAGAAAGGGAGGTAATTAAATAGAAAGCCCAAAGAGTGAGAAATACTTTACAAGCCTGAGACTTCAAAGTGAAAACTTTTGGGAACAGGCAGACAGAACTGTAAGATACCCAGGCTTCGAATATAACACCTGCACAACTTTACCCACAGATACAGAGGGAAGATATGCATCTACAGTAGGACAGCAATTTCAAAAGCTTTCTGTCCCCAGTGGTACTTACTGGATTTCTCTGCTTGTTCTGTATTATGACTAGTGAGAAAAAGCTCTCATGATATTACTGAATTCACAACCAAGTTAGTAATCCTCATTAAGGACAACCACTTTCCATGGGATTTATCAATATTTATGGCAATTCACAGCCATGAATTGGCCAGGCTCCACTATTAAAAACGAAAGAGAAAAAAAGGGGAGGAAAAAAAAGTTGTTTTTATCTGAGGAGACAAAGAATATTAAAAAACTGGCATATTCAGTATTAGTTTTCTGTCAAACTGGCAGGAGAACAAGCTACAGTTCTTCATCTGGGAGAGGACCTCCATTTACTGGATAAAAAGGAAAGTAATTTTGAAAAGCCGTGGGTATCTCTGTTGAATGCTTCTGGTTCACAGGAGGAGAGAAATGGTTTGTAAAGTTAAAAAGGCATAAAGCGCTCCTTTGTCTTATGAGAAAATAAGCAGATTAGCAAACTAGTTGCCACAAACAAATTAGAAGGCCTTTATATACATCATTGCTCACTACTTAACACATACTTCTCCTGCTGTAGCTGACCATAGTGTTACCAGTTTGCTGGATTTGACATGAATCAATTAAGAAATAGGTTTCCTTTATCCTAGTTGGCAAAAGTTTAAACAGGATATAAACATGATTAGGGAATGGATCTGTAGCCTGTTAAAAAAAAATAAATAAAATCAGTTACAAATAACCATTAATAGCCCTTCACTAACTTCAGCCTGTCACAAAAAAAACAAAACAAAACAAAACAAAACAAAACAAAGAAATGAATAACAACAACAACAGAAAAAAGATACAGCACAGCAGTTTTGAGTAAAAAGTAATTTGGATGAAACACTTTAAATTAGTGTTACAGACATACCTCAGTTTAGTCAACCAAAGTATTAAGTATACAAGTACTTCACATCTTTATGACAATTATGTTTTGGGTTAAGTTCTTGTAAGAAGGTTTAACAGTTCAGATCATGGAAATCTTATTAGAAGTCAGTCTATAATCCAATTTCCAGAGCTTCAATTTTCTTTGAGTACAGCATGCAAGGGAAGTTATTGGAGGGGAAAAATTTATAAAGAAATAGAATTGTTTCCCAAACTACAGCTTATAATTTTTCTCATGACAGTAGAAGTGGTAGTAGGTTAGAAATTCTTGCACTGGTCACTGCAAGGTTCCTTTGTAGAAACAGGGATAAATAATTTGGCTGGCAAGGACCTCTGGAAAAGATGTCTGGAAGGCCTCTCATCCAATCCCCACTCAAGTTAGCACTAATTTAAAACAGGACGCTCAGAACCTTGTCCAATCAAGTTATGAGTGTCTCCAACGATGGGGTTTCTACCCAAGGTGGGAGTTTCCACAACCTCTTTGGGCAATATTTTCCAGCTTTTGAACAGAAATTATTCCTACTACTTAATTGAAGCTTCCCAAATTCCAACTCTTGTCCATTGCCTGCTGTCCTACCACAATGTATCTGAGAAGGATCTGGCTCCTTCTTCTCTACACTGACTAAGCAGTTAGAAAGCAGTAAGATTCCCCTTTAGACTTCTTTCCTCAAGGATCAAGAAATTCACTTCCTTCAGTCTCTCTTCACTTGTCCTGTACTAGAAGCCCCTGATTATATGGTGGCTTTCTGCCAGGTTTGCTCCAGGTTATCAGTGGTTTACTTGCACTGCTTTCCTTATCCGTTTCATTATTCTCATTAAAAATAAAAGAGCTTCTTGCAACAAATGGTCTATTACCTTTACCGCAGGAGTATTTCAACAATAAATTACAAAGAACTCTAGCTTTGTTAATAACCACATAGCTTGACATGATAAATGAATCACTAAGGGAAGAAGAAGAGAAGGAAACAAAATCCTCAGTTAGTGAATTTCTAATTTCAGTTTTAGTTCTAGTATTATCTGAGGCTGCAACAGAGCTGTGACATTTATACTGGCTGAGGACTTAACCCCAAGATAACATCTAATGTGAGTCAGAAGACTACCCTTCAAAGCCAGAAAATAATCTGGTAGCCAAGCAACCAGTTCATTTCATACCACAGAAGGGATCTGTGGCCTTTTGCAGGATGCTTCATAGCCCTGTTACATCTGCTCAAGTTCCTACTGAATACTGCATAATTTTTTTCTGAAACTAGACCAGCACAACAAATGGAAAAGTAGTTTGTCTTGTATGTTGTTACAGAGATTCTAGCTTGAACTGAAGCTCAAATACTGCTTAAACAGAAATTGTAAATGAACCTAACCAAAAAAAACCAAATTATTTTTGCAGTAAAGTTGCTGCTCAAAGGTTTGTGTAAAAAAAATAGGATTTGATGATGTTATTTTAAAATAGTTAATCAGTAACAAAAAATAAAATAATTTTTAAGTAAAATTGAAATTTTATAGTTTATAATTTGTTTCCCTTAGAAAAAAATACAGCCATTCAGTGCGATAGAGCATATTACTGCCACTTTTAGATGCAGAAAATATTTTGAGTATCTCCCTGTAAGGGACTTAAAGCTGCCCTTTCAAATTGTAGGTTCAGGATACAGAATAACAGCAGAGTAACTGGTAGTACAATTATCTAGGTCGAGATTACAGTAAGTCCAGTAAATTCAGTAATATCAGGCTGAAATTAGTATCTGGGCACAGAAAGACTTAGGCCATCAGGCAGGCCAGCAGGAAGTGGGGCAGGGCTGCTTCTCCGGATCAGAAACTCGGACCAGCCAGTGGCCTAGGGGAATCCCACGCTCCCCAAGCAGACTGCCTTCTCTGACGGTTGAGTTGCAGAAGCACGATCTGGGTTTATTAACCAACCATCCCACCCCACCTCTGCTACCATGCTGCAATGATTCTCTCCTTTCAGTGCATGGAGCTTGGACGCTACTTTAAGTGGTGCACCATCGCCTTATGGTGCTACAGCCTTATAAAGCGTGCGGAGAGCAATGCAGAGAATTACTGTATAGAACAATACTAGCTCCATGCTCTGTGTGGTGAAAAAAAAAATATTTCTGAAGATGACAAACATGCAACTGCAAAGTATTTTCTTTACTTTCAACAACTTAAAATGAATTTATGAGAATTTAACAGTTTATGATTTTTATGGTTTCAAGCATTGTCTACTGGATGTGATGGAAGATTTTTCTAACATACCTTCTTACACTCAGAGGCGAGCTTGAAGAAGGAACTGATTAATTAATGTCTTCTGGGGAAAAATAAGAGACTTGTAACAGGCTGGAGGCAGAGCCTGAAATTTCATCCTTCCATTTGAAGTTTTATGTAAATCAACAGTTTAAAACCACTTTTTAAATGCAGCTTCAGAAGACAGGTACCTGAATGCAGACATTTCTCCAAAGCTGGCCAAAGGCAGTATTTCAAAGCACAGGAACAGAGAAGTCCTTCTATTCCCATCAACAGCTGCTACAGCACGTGCTCAGGAACAGTGATACACATCTCCTCTCCTTCTCCCCTAGAGACCATTCATTCACCATTCTGACTGTGCCTTAAAGGAGGAAATGATATTTTTAAATTGTAACTATCACTACAAGATTATGGGGTCCTCACTGCATTTGCATGCAGAATATCACTCTAGTCTAGAGAGGTAGATCTCCTGATTGATCCTGGGTCTGGCCCTTTCTCAGCAAGTTAGCAGAAGACTACTTATTTTCCCAAATTTTGTCCTTTTGAGACAGAGGACAGCATATAACGTGTCTCCAAATGCCAGACTGAGAACTCTAAACAAAAGGTCGAAACAGTTTTGAATTCTAGATTTAAATCCATAACTTTCAAAAAAGAATACCTAGGTTATTAATTCACAGGAATATAGGGCAAAGAACTAGAAAGAATCTCTAACATCTAGTCCATAGCTGTTAGAACAATTACTGGGGCTGGTGGAATAGTACAGATCACAAAGTGACAAGATTAACTTGTTTTCCTTGACTGTCACCTTCTATCAGAGACAAAATACCAGATACGGTGGACTACTGTTGACAAAACCTTAAAAATCTGAAGTGACTTATTTCATTTTCTTGTTCTTAGCTCTCCTGAAAAGCTCTCTAAAAAGTCCCATCAACTTTTTTGTGACATTTAAGTAGTTCTTTACCCTAGGTACTCTTCACTTTCCATTATTTGGAAACCAAGTTTTCGTACCGACATTTCAGCAACCTAAAGCAAACATTTACCTTTCGAAACAGCAGCTCTCAATGCCTCAGATCATCACAAAAGCCCTTTATAGCTCCAGCTGACTTGTGATAGAAACACACCCAAAATTCCTGATGAAGTCTCACTAGTTTTATACTATAGCCTTAGGAGTTTTTGGACTTCACTAGATACTCCTCACCTGATAGATACTAAAACTGCACTTACCTTTTTCTTTACCATATCATTTTGGTTTCTCATTTGTTCTGTCATTGCCTCATACTTAAGTCTTTCTCCTCCCACAGATATTTCTGTCCTTAAAGACTAATGACAGAAACAACACAACCTTGGGACTTTGCCCTAGTGAATATCATTACATTTCTATTACTGTCTCCTCCAGGTGACCCTATTCTGCTATATGATATTCTGATCCTCCTCCCTACTGAGGAGCACTCAGAGCTTTGTGTTATAAATAATGCTCTCTTACTTTGTGCTCCAAGGTCCTTAATGAAATTAAATATTAAATTAAAACTCTCTTCAGATTCATCTCTTCCTTTTCAAATAATTGCCAAGATGCTTTTGAAGATTTCATCCAAGGATGTAAACAAGTATTGATTTGGCACACATTTATTTTAAGAACTACAAAAGATTGTGGCATTCTAGAATAGGACCATAAATGCTGTAGGAAAAAATTAGATCACTGAGAAGGCACTTCTAAAAGATGTAATTAAATTCCTTATCTAGACTATCACTATCGCAGTCACTTTTAAATACGGGAATTCAGGGACATACTGGTAGGTGTGTCAAAATACCTTGGAATTTGGTGAGTAGACTTTCACATACACAACAGGATGGAGGAATGTTGAGGTGTTATCCATATACTTCCAGAAGAAAAGGAAAACAATTACTAATTCTTACCTTTGTAGGACTGGAAGGAACCACTAAGCTTTTTCTTTCTGGCAGAGGTCTTGTATTAGTAGACATGGAAACTTGCTGAACCTCCCAAGTTGCCCTCTGTATAAGCACTAACTTGAAGGGAATTTGTCTATGACATCAAATTCACCTCTAATGTCACTCCTAGAGATGCTGAAGTATGAGAGCAATCACTCCGCAATCGCTTCACTACCACAGGAAACTGACCCCAGTAATAGAGCACAAGGGATTTCCATCTTCCCTGATTAGCACACGCAGAGCATTGCTCCCCTTCCACTCTATCAGCACCCTGTCCTCCCACGTCCTTGTGCTCCTCACAGCGACATAAATATTGTACTAACATGCAGTATAATTACTTACATAAATATTGTACTAACATGCAATATAATTACTTGTGTGTCCCTGGGACACTGCCCTGAGTAGACTTCTTGCCTGTGTCATACAACAGGAAATTTTGTTGACTGAAATCAGAAGGAAGCAAAGAAACATGAAAGAACCCTGCATCGGGATTATAAACAAAGACAATATTCTCTTTTCTACTAATGCCAGTAAGCAAACCAGTCACTCATTTCCATGCAGTCTCCGGGGCTGTGCGTGCTACCTCCGGAGAGGCCAGACATGCAGCTCTGTGGGGATCCAAAGGATTCCCCTCACCTCACCTTCGAGGCTGACATGGCTTAAACATTATCTTTAATTTAAAAATCTGGGTTCTTCACTTTGTAGGAATGGCTTATCCCACTTTAAAAATGAAAGGAAGGGAATAAAAAAAAACAACTGCTCCCTACTCCCTAAAAAAGGAATGGACAATTAGATGGTTGCTTGGACACACTAATTAAGGGAAGAAATCGAGATTTTTCTCTCAAGATGGTGAACAGACATGGTGATTTCTCACAAGATCACAATATTTCTGACCAACTTTAATCTTTAGTCATGATTTCATTCCATGTGCTCTGCAGAGCAGCTTGTTAAAAGGAAAGTTAAAAATAACTGAACTCTGCATTATGTCCTTATCATCTATTAATACAGACTCTCTCATGAAAACGTTTCTTCCCACTGCAATCAGACTAAAAGAGAGATTGACGTGTCTTGCATTCCATTTAGTGTGCATAATCAGTATAGTATTAAATTGATAAATCATTCTATTTGGCACAGAAAAATTCTACTGTAGATGTTTGAAATATAAATGCCTACCATGAGAAAAAATAGTTTTCAATGGGTTTCAAGACATATGAGTATTGTTTATATGCCTGCAAATTTAACAAAAAATATGTTTGCAAGTAAAAATGACTGCTGGATCATTCTCTGTCTCCCATATCACAACACGCAGAAAAATGGCCATATGATTCAGGAACAGTGTTTTTCCATCTCTCCCTCTTTTTTCCTGCCCTATAAAAACCATATGAAGTGATGATAATACTGATGACCATAGAAATCCACAGTTATAATTATGCAAGGACCAGAGACCAAATAAATCAGTTGTTTAAATAGAAAATAAAGTGAGTACAGAAACCATAGGCAGTACAAGGTAAGTGGAGGCAAGGAAACTGGCAAGAGGATGGCAACACTGGAGAAAATTATGCCTGACTGTCAGTGGCTGCCTACCACCACAAAAACCACAAGAGGTAAAACTAGGATGAGGCAAACAGGAGGTGGGGAAAACCCCAGGAAGCTACAAGGATTTAATCACAGATGTAGAGTTTTAGAGGAATAAATATAAATAAATAAAACAAGTTAAATTAAAACCAGCTTATTTTAAGTTCACAGTAACAGAAAAACTACTTAGGAAAAGGAAGAATTCAGACATAGATATTGCACAAACAACAACTATTACAATTCTGAAAACATTCTTGTTTCTACTATCATTTCAGAAGTGTCCATTACCTTTATATTCAAGCCACAAGATAAGACACAAATTATGGAGCAGAACAGAAGGTAGAAATGAAAGCAAAGAATATTGCCCTGCCCTAAAAGATTAAAGTAATTCTGACAGAAATCAGCATTTCAATATATTATCTCTCACAGTGCAAGATTTAGAAAACTACCAGGAAGACATTTTCCAGCTGTCATCAGTGACAAGTCAGAAAGAAATAAAACAGGAAAAAATACCACCCACTTTCCCACAAACACATTTCAACCGAGTAAATTAAAGTGCATTACACATGACAGAAGGGTATTCCCCAGCCTCCATTCTACATATGCATTTCACAATCAAAATCTGAGAAGAAATCAGGCATAGCAACAGATTAGACAGCTAAAATACACTGAAACCAGTTACAGACATGTGGTAGTATAAGTCTGCAACATCGAGTGCAGACAAAAATCATAGGGCAAATTTTTAAGGACTACTTTTTAAAAGAAAGTATATTTTTAATTTTCTTCTCCAAACTCCTATGCCATAGTAGGATAAGAGATCATGATGGTAAAGACTGAAATAAAAGTGTGCTCTTTGCAAGGAGTCTGATGCACAAAAGTGACAAGGGTCTGACCCTTGCCTGCACCTTTCTCTCATTCCTTGTGCCCTGCTGTAAAGTACTAATGTCAAAGGAATCAAGAAAAGATTTTTGGATGCCTAAATAAAGATACAACAATCAGAGACAGGTCAAAGCAGCCATGTGTCAATCTGAATCTAAATCTTGCGATGTTCACCATATACATTTTGAATGCAGTCCTCCTTCAGCTCTACATAACATGCAACTGTTCAGATTCCCTTTTGGCTTCTGGTTCCCAGAGGACATCCTCAAAGCATACTGGCAGTGCTATGGATGGGATCTCTTTTGCATAAAAAATGTTAAGTGAAACAAAATAAAGCTGCTGAATCAATTGCATTTCATCAGTAAGTCAGTACAAGTTCGCTTGTGATTCCAGCTGGTCATTAAATGAAAGCTCAAACAATCAAACATCTACAAAAATTACTGGCACCAACAGGAGTTGCAGCAACTTTGCCTTTAGGAATTATCCCAGAGACGGTAACGTATGGTCAAGTAGCTAGATTATGAAACCAGGCATCTGGAGACATATAGCCTCTATCTCTGGGTTTTGCATAGCCTGACAGCAGGTGGGTCACATAACCTCACTGTGTCCTGAGAACACAGGAAAACTTATTTTCCTCAGCCTCCTACCCTTCCCTGAAAATGAATGGGCACCACAAATGAAATTTCTGAGGTATGAGACTCCAGACATTTCTAACAGAGTCAGTTAATCCAAAGGACCATTGCTAGAGTAGGTATCCCTCTTATAATCACATAATTAGAAACAGTATTGGAAAGAGAGACTGGGGGTGAAATTAAACAGCATTTCTAAGTAAAATAAATGTGTAAAACTGCCTAAACAGAGTTTACGTTATCAAGTTTAGTAAAACTTCGGTTATTTTTTTTCTCCCTAGCAACATTTGTTTTCCAAACTCCTCTTCTCCCTTTTTTCTTGCTTTTGCAAAACAGCTTTAGATTTTAGAGGCAGGGTCATTGCATCACTGTAGTTTCTTAAAAGAACGTCCTACCAGAGCAACCTGAGGGGCTTTTTGAAAAAATAAATTGACATACGTGAAGTTGCCCGTTACTTGCAGGCTTTTATTCATGTACTCAAACCTTAGCTCTTCTGGGGACAAAGTCTGTCACTACGTGCATTTCAGGTGTGCAGATAGTGATAAACACAGAATATGACTCAACAATTAAGTAGAGCAGACATTATTCCCTTGTAAAGCATTGTTAGGCCAAACAGATGTGAGGAATCACTGGATGATCTTAACCATTTTGGATTATATTTTTTTAAGTAAGGAGACAAGACGTAACTGATTTCTTACATTCCACATTAAGTTAAAAATAAAATCATTAAGCAAGAAAATATAATTGAGGGAATTGCTCAAAAAAAAGGGGGGAAGGGGGAGTTAAATCCTGTAAATTCATTGCTCTTTTACATGAATTAATTTTATTCTGGTTTCAGATTTTTTGTGTGCTTCATGTTATAACAGCATTCAAGTTATATGATTTCCAAAGGAAAGACTGAGTGATATGTCTGGAAATGATGACTTATATTGATGTCAGTTGAATATCTGATCTCCAAAACCATTCAGATTTCAAAAGTCTGAGTTCAGATTCACCTCCTAGAAGACTGAACTGATGAATCTCTTTGGCAGCATCTCCAATTCTGTTTCATGAGCCAATGTAAGAGATGAGATAGCTTTGATTATGTGCAAGGGGAAAGGAGTTGGACAAAGATACTTAAAGGAACTAGCAAGATAGAAATGGTCTGGTATAATTAGCTAAAAATAAATCTAGTATTAATAAAAGTGAAAATAATCAGAGGATCCACATGCATATTTTTAATATTTATTAAAATCCTCTGGCAACACATTAACTCTCTTCTTTAATTTTAGTAATAGCCTGTCTTGACTGAAAGATGAAAGCGCTTTTCTAATAGACTGAAAGGTTTCCCAGTTCTGTTCTAATTCAGCGAGCATCTATCTAACCTCTGCTGAACTCCTCTCTGCCTCACTGACTGGAGATCAAGAACGAAGCCCTGGTGTTCTGTACTAACCCTTGAAGTTCAAAGACTTTCTGTGCTTTGCTGCTGTTTCCATAAAAACAAGAGAGGCTGCTGTTTTCTCCCTCAGTGTCAACTCTGACAGGTGTGATCTCGCCACTCACTCAGTGGGAGCAGAAAGGCAGCGAAGAGAAGCAAGCATGTTTGGGGCTCAGCTTACATGATCTTCAATTTTTGCTCTCAAAGATCCAAATTTGTCTTTTTCCCTGAACTGACAAAGACTGAAATACTCTCTGTGGGCTGTAACGTAAGGTACTCCCCAAGGATAAACATTACACCAGCAAAAATACATTGACTCCTTTTGACAACGTGTCCCATGAAGAGCCTGTCGGCATGTTCCTTGACACCTGTGATACAGGATCTTTTTCAATACTAAGGAGAGAACAGCAAAAAATTCTTTGTCAGTTACATTTTAACTTAAAAAGGTGGCTGATGGAGAGCAACATAACTCATTTGTAGTGAGCACAGTCCTATACTAGCTGCCCTTCCAGTGAGTCAGTCACCAGTGTCTCTGTACACTGAAGTCTGTACAATAACTGACTTGAAAAGATTTTCATGAACAGAAGAAACAGGGATGCACCTCTGAGCATCACTGAACCAAGTCTTTGAGCTTTGTCACCATTTGCACACTGGAAAACTGAGTTTTAAACCTACCTCTGATACTTCAGAATCACCACCTACATTCACAGACAGCTACACAGTTTATTTTTGTATCTTGCATCTCATATGCTATG
>VWZZ01007174.1:0-129999 GCA_013399095.1 Psophia crepitans
CAGGCCCAGTCAGGCTGGCTGCGGGCACAGCTGGAAGGAAACTGCCTGCAGCAGGTCCATACTGCCAGAAGCTGCCCTTTATAGACAGGGGGTAGGGGCGTTGCACACACTCATTATACCCCAATTGCATGAATCTTTTTCTGAAGAAAAAGCTAGTTCTCTGGTTTTATCATGTCGGCTGTACGAGAGCCACGACTCCAGGGGGGCAGCACGTTCTCAATTCTCCCCCTTCTCTCTCTGGTGTAATGCAACACCTCCCCCCTCTCTAAAGCTCTTCCTCAGCGCTGACCACGGCCCTGGCCCTTCCCACTTCCCTGTTCCTTAAAGGAAGACGGCGGAAGAGGCGTGTTCTGTCACGCACCACGGCCCTCCGGCGCTCCTCCTCAGTGGTCAGGATTATCAAAATGGCGGTTGAGGCGGGAAATTCGAGTTTGGTTTTTCGCTTGTGCGTTTGAGAGGGTCTTTTTAGACACCATGGATGCTTTGGGTTGTATGAAGTCCCTGCTCCTGGCCGCCACGCAGTATCGTGTCGCCAAGACGCCGTCCAACGCAGCGCTCCTGCAGCGTAGCTTGGAGGTGAGAGCGGACCCTGGCCTGGGCTCCCGGGCCGCGGTGTGCGGGGGCGGCGCTGCCGGGAGTGAGCTGGTCTCGTTGCGTTCCTTCGGGCCTGGGGGCACGGCTAGCTCTGCTCGGCGCCCGGCCTCCCCTGGCGCCTGGGCGGCCTGAGCCGGGGCTCCCCCCTGCTCTGTAGCCTGAGGCGGGGAAACCTGCCCGTGCTCCATTGCCGGGGGAGCTGGTGGCTGAGGGACCCCCGTCAGGCTGAAGAAACGTTTCAGTTTTTAGCAATATCCCCGGACTGTTACTATGTCCTTTATTATAATGCCTTATGGTGGTTTTGTGTATTTACAGATGTGTGCAGTATATTTATATGCACATAGGCGAAGCATATAATGTACCTTATGAGGGGCTTTCTGTTTTTTATTTCCCTTAAATTTTGATCGGCAAGGATCACTTATTTTTGCAACTTCAAAATAGAGTTTGAATGATCCCCCTGGTCTATCAGCACTAGCTGTGTGTTACTGCTTATCCCTCCTGCAGCGTGGCACCTTTGGGTTTCTGTCCACATCTTTAGAAAGGGCTGGCTGTTGAGCTGAGCTGAAGGCTGATTGCTCAATGTTTGTGTTGATCAATCTGTTCGTTCTTTTAAAATAAATCTGTTGTTTTAAAATAAAAAAACTATTTTTTATCTGGGCTGAAACATGTGGGAAGAATAAGCTGGTGTTAATTCTGTTCAGTGTGTGAAAAATACAAAGGATTGCTCTGCTACAGCTGTGAGTTTAAAAAGGATGCTGTTACTATGAATGTTGTCAGCAAACAAACAAAAGAAGCCCAAGTATGTTTATAGATTATAGCAACATAAACTGGGCTCTTTCCAAGAGTAAAGGGAACACACATAGAAATGAAAATGAGAGATTTTTTTTCAAAACTTTTTTTTTTGGCAGCAAATGTGGATACAAATGTCCTGTTACGGTGGCACTTACGTTCTTGCTTCGTCAAAGATTTAAATCTCTTTAATAAAACTCTGTGTGCTTTGACTTCTATGTTAAATACTCTGCAACTGTTTGTTGCGGTTGAGTAATTGAGGTTTTTCTCCCTTCAACTCCAGGTTATCTCTGGACTGAAGCTTACTCGATTATTTGCTTCAAACCAGATTCTACCAAGTGAATGTCTCAGTTGCCTAGTAGAACTCCTTGAGGACACTAATATAAACCCATCTCTAACCTTGTCTGTGGTTACTTTGCTATCACAGCTAGGTAAGGTTTGCATCTGAACTTTTTATCTTGGGTCTGGGAAAGGGAAGATAAGACGTGCTGATTCTGTGGGTGGTGATCTTCTTGGAAAAAGCTTAAGGTGTGAAGGATGAAGTGGTGGTGTTGTAGTGGAGTGCTTGGCTGAGCCACCTGACTGTATGTACAAGGCCAGATAAGATGTTAAATCACCATGAGAAACAGATTTGAAGTCATCACAGAGAAATGGTGGTGACAGTGCCTGACAGAATTTTTCTTCACTGGACAGGATGAGGAATTATCCTCTTATTGGGTCCTTGATTTCTGGAGCTTGAAAGGGCTACCTTTTTTTAATGAAGTGAAGAAACCTGACTAGGGGATGCAAAGATAGGGAGAAACGACATTACATCAAGAACTGTTATCACCTTAGCTAAGTTCTCCCACTGGAGTGCTTGTTGGGTGGCAATTTGGACTCTCCAGTGGGCTGGGCCTGTGTGCTTCAAGTCTCCCAATCAGGAAATAGGTTCTACTGCCTCTAACTTGTTTCTTGGATTTGATTTATTATTTTTTTCCATTTCACAGCAGGGAGACTTGATTGTCTAGGCAGCTCTGTACTCACCATAACCTAGGTTATGTAGGTTACGTATACAGAGAAAAATTACCCTGTTACTGCTTAGGGTTTCATCATGCATGAATGATTATTTGAGATTTGAGTCCTTTATGATGACCTCTTGTTTATCTCCTCTGATTCTTGGAGGTTTTAGGGTCTTTGAGCTTCCTTTTTAGCTCTTTTTTTTTTTTAATGGTTACTTTAAAATTATTTTTGTTGCTTGGGTTCTTAACTATTTCTTTCAACCTGTCGGGTCTGGAAAACTTTAAGAATTGGAGTAGTCCTTCAACTGATCTGGTTTGCCAGTCATTGTTGTCTGCTACATCTTTTCCAGGTCTGCCTAAGCAGAATTGGCGTTTTGTATTTAAGTATTGCTAGATAATCCTATCAAACTCTCAGTTTTAGGCCACTTGGCCACCAGTAACACAAAGCAAGAAACTGAGATCACTGATTTTAAGCTTTAAAGCCTTTTAAGCGCAGGATTCAAGATCTTAAATAGAACTGAAACTTTGTAGGTAAGAGCTAGGCTGTTTATTTACTGTCCAAGCATCTTAAGGAAAGGATTAGTGTTTCAATTAACTGTAAGTTCAGAAGTAGAGTACAGATGCAAGTGTGTAGGAGCTGTGATTTATTTGTTGTTACTTATGAAATATACATGAAAAACTGATCAAAGACTTTGGCTTCTGCTTTGATTGGAAGCTAGTCCAAGAGCTGCTTTTGCTATTGCAGAGGGATTTTTGTTAATATCTCTTAAATTCTAGCTTTAGACAATGAGACTAGAGAAGCTCTTCAGGATACCTACAATCTGACTAGTGTGCTGGCAGGAGTGGTTCATCGAAGTTCTACTAACCTTAGCGACCCAGTCTTATTACAGGTAACCGAAACTAATGCTTAAAAGTATTTGGTTACTGTTATATAGTATACATTGCACTGTATGCATGTAATAACCCTTTGAAAGCTCTATCTGAAATAACATGTTGAGGAAAAGTTGATTTAAGCTGTGTGTTTTATTTGCTGTATGAGGCTAGTATGACAGGATTTTAACACTACATGCAGTTCTCTGTATTGTCTCTTTAATCTTGCTTGTGTTTCTCACCTGCTCTAATTAATTAATTCAAACAACAAACAAAAAACCCTGTTTTTGAAATTATTTCGAGAAATCACTGCTTGAGAGCTTAGAAGGTTTTTTTCTCCAGGTCAGGTATTTATTTATTTCTCCTAACATTCACAACAAAAGCCTGCAGATTGTTTTATCTAATCAATACTTTGATAAGTAATTGTGAAGGAGTGAAGAGAAAGCTGTGGCTGCTGGTTCCCAGGAAAGGTTTGCAGGGCATGTATGCCTGCTTCTCTCTGGTCAGGGCTATCCCCCCGTGAATGCAAGGGGGCTGTGCTAATGGAAGCTAGTTTTTTAGGAGCCAAACACAGACATTACTGATATGTTTTTTAATTATTCTTTTTTTCACCATCCCTGAGGGTGTTTAAGGAAAGGTTAGATGTGGTACTTAGGGACGTGGTTTAGTGGGTAATAGGTGGTGGAGGGATGGTTGGACTAGATGATCCTTGAGGTCACTTCCAACCTTAATGATTCTATTCTATTCTATTTTAACCTGTCCTTTCTGTGTATCGAACAGTAAAGTTGGGCAAAACTTCTCTTTTTTTTTAACCTGCACAGGTTTTTTCCTACGTGATTCTGAGGTTTCAGCAAGTACTTGCTGGCTACCTGTGGTCACACAGAAAATGAATTTGCTAGCAGTTTGGTAGCCCTTGATCTGTGGAAAATGAGTCAAGCATCCAGTAAAGAACACTTTTTTCTCATGGCTTGCATATTTCTGAAAGCACTAGGAGTACCAGAAAACTTAGGGATGCAGGTGACTTGCCAGTCCATGGGAGAGATTTTTGTAGGAACGAAACAAATCCAATTATAAGACCTTTAAGCTCTTACATCAGCTATTTACATGGTGAGGTTTTGTTTCAGCTGCTGTCCTGTGCTGTGATTTTTGTCATGTTTGAGTATATTAACTTTACATTAACTCTGTTTTATTATGTGCCGAAAAAATGCTGTTTGAAGAACTTCACTACCATTAGATCTGTTGGCAATCTTTACAGCAGATCTGTTTTCCTATAAAATACTTTCTGTGAGGGGTTGCAGAGTGCTTTTGGATTTTGGTGAAACTTCTAGATCTTCCAATAGGACAAAGCTCCTTTCTCGATGATAGAATGGAGAACTTGCTGATCAAGCAAAGGGGAGAACTGGATGGGCTAAAATGGTAACGCCCCTGTCAAAATAAAACCTTATTCATTTCTTCGGGCTTTTAATAAGCATGTCAGCATGGTAGGACACTACTCATGTGCTTGCAGCAGCTCATGTAATTGTTATGTTACAGAGTGAAAATTGATTCAGTTGTGGTGTCTTGTTATTTGTCCTTTCAGTTTCAGCTTTTGTAACCTGTAACATTATTCAGTGCGATGCTATAGGAAAGACATATGTGAATAGCTTTTTATTTCCTCAGAGTATTCAGTTGCTGCAGAGGCTAACCTACAATGTTCCGGTCTTTTGCGCTGGTGCCAACATTGATGAATTAATTTCATTTCTGATGTATCATGTGTAAGTGTGTACACTTTGTTGTCTTTTCTTATGGGAAATATCTAGCTAAGTTTCTAAACTTTCTGAAGGCCACCAGCATATTGCACTAACCTGGTCTCCAGACTGAACTGTGGCATATTTGCTCTGAAGTTAACAGAGTTTTTTCTTTGAAAACTACATTGTTACCAATTGTCAAATGGAGTGATTGTATGACTTTGGGTGACTGAATATTAATTGGCCTTTTAGCTCAGCCCCGCATCCCAGGGAGCAAGGATCTAACAAAGAGAAAAGCCAGGAGAAAATCCATACTTGTCATTAGGAGCAGACTGACGTTAGATTAATGAATTTTGTGCAAGTATCCTAAGAGGTCTAATGACTGTTCAAAGCACACACCTGCAATACAGGACCTTTGATAGCACTGATCTCTGACACTGTATTTTTTTACAGATGTGCTCAGTTAAAAACTGCTCACATTGTGGCCATTGCAATCTGATTTTGCTTTGCTTGGCAGAATGGTGTCTAATTAAACAAAACAAAACAAAAAACAAAACAAAACAAAAAAACCACAAACCACTGGTCCCTCAACCACTTCACACCCCACCCCCCAACCCACAAATTCTTGTAACTCAATTTTGGATGCTTTAATAAAAAATGTTTTTATTTAAATTTCTGGGCTTTTCTTTTAAGTCAATCCACTGAAGATGAGTTAACGATACCATGTTTAGGACTTCTGGCAAATCTCTGTCGTCACAACTTATCTATTCAAACTCAGATAAAGTCTTTGGTAAGAGTTTTGGTTTTTTGTGGCATGATTCTCTGACTTAAGGGCAAAAAAGAGTTACTTCACTTTGGGGCATTACCTTAGTATCTCTTATGTGCTTTTTTTTGGCGGCAATGGTAACCTTGACCTGTATGTTCTGCCATGTTGGCGGTTGTTTCTCCCTTCTTGGAGAAAATAACCAGTAGAACAGGAAATCAGGTATTTTCTTTCCTTCTCTACATTGCTGTGTTGTTGCACTAGGTTGCATTATGCATTCAGTTTCTGCAACTGTTCTCTGCAAATGAAAGATGAATTTAAAATCTGAGCATTCTTCCTTAGAAAAACTAAATGTTGTTAACATATAAAGAGTGTAGTTGGATTTTTAGTAAGTTGCAGTAACTTTGGCCAAGAAAGAATTTTGCATTTTAAAAGATAAATCAGTAAAATACCACGGATCTTGATGTCAGGTCAGGGCCCTTGAATCCTCAAATATACATCCATATCTGAGCCACTCAGTTCCGGTCTCTTCATACATCAGTGCAAACATGACTTATTTTTCAATTCAGAAATACGTGGCAGTGCATGTTGTACTGCTTACTTTGGAAGAAAGGCATGGTGGGGAAAAAGGAGGAACTACTGTCAGATCCGATCGCTGAGAAGAGAAGGGGTGGGAGTCAATTTTCAAATAGTTATTTTCTGTAAAAGACTTTAGCAAAATTACTTTTTCATATTTCTTTAAAATAATGATGGCATTTCTTCCTTGATTTTTTGTTGTGAGTTTTTTTCTCCTCATACAAGTGCAACAGAGAATTTAGTCATTGACATCAACACCAGTGTTGTGCAGTAGAAATGAAAATAGATTTCCTAGAGAACAGTTATTGTTCTAATATATTTTTGTATTATTACTCATTATTTGCATGGCTTATTTATAAATATGTATAATCTGTAAGTTTGGTGGGTTTGTAGAATGGAATAGAATTTGTAATACCTATGCTTCTCCTTTTTTACTTTAGAATAATGTGAAGAGTTTCTATCGTACCTTAATAAGTTTCCTGGCCCATAGTAGTTTGACTATGGTTGTGTTTGCACTTTCAGTATTATCAAGCCTTACTTTAAATGAAGAAGTAGGAGAAAAAGTAAGTGATATTTTGAAGTACGTTCTATTCTTATTTTGTCTAATGGTGACTAATAGTCACACTGACAAAATAAAATCCTAATTCCAGGTAGTTTTAATAAGCAAGAGACCCATCGAAGTAAGTATGTGCCCATATGTAGCTTTCTTCTTCCTTTCAGCTCTTTCATGCTCGAAATATCCATCAGACATTTCAGTTAATATTCAATATTGTCGTAAATGGAGATGGTACTCTAACAAGAAAATATTCTGTTGATTTACTCATGGATCTTCTGAAGAACCCTAAAGTTGCAGATTATCTTACCAGGTATGGTTTCACTTCATAAAATTACACTGAAGGAACTGGGCTTGTTTAGTCTGGAGAAGAGGAGGCTCAGGGCAGACCTTATTGCCCTCTACAACTACCTGAAAGGAAGTTGTGGCGAGCTGGGGGTTGGCCTCTTCTCGCAGATAACTAGTGACAGGACAAGGGGAAATGGCTGCAAGTTGCGCCAGGGAAGGTTCAGGTTGGAGATGAGGAGAAAATTCTTCTCGGAAAGGGTGGTCGGGCATTGGAACGGGTTGCCCAGGGAGGTGGTGGAGTCACCATCCCTGAGGGTGTTTAGGGAAAGGTTAGATATGGTACTTAGGGACGTGGTTTAGTGGGTAATAGGTGGTGGGGGGATGGTTGGACTAGATGATCCTTGAGGTCACTTCCAACCTTAATGATTCTATTCTATTATTCATAAGTTCTTGTTCAGTTTCTTTGCTGTATGTTATTTGTATTCTGAACCAAACATTGGACAAAATTTTAAGTGTTGCTCGTTGATTATAACTGTGGTACCTGAAATTAAGGGATTCTTGTGTTATTATTTCACACATAAGTGTGAATCAAAATCTGGGTGTGTTTGTTTTTTTATTTTCACTGAAGGAATATTAACAGTTGCATTGGGTAATTCTTTGTCTGGACAGTATCAGTAGTCAGATAACTTGATGAGTAGCTATCTTGCCTTTTACAGGCCTTTATCTTGAAGTGGAATAGCATGGTGAAGGTGCAGTCATTTTACTGGAGGGCATTACAGATTGACTAGTGGTTCTGCAAATTGAGCTAGCAGAATTTAGTTGCTGAATTTCAATCTAAACCTAGCAGTAAAAATAGCTTATTTTAAGGAATTTGTTTTCATTCCTAGATATTTTTTTAAAACCTTATTCTATTTTAAATAGAAATTACATTATCAAAACTATCACTGTACTTCAAGTGTTCGGGGATAAGAAAGGGAACAGGGCACTTGCATTTATCACTTGGTATAAGTGTCTGAGTGGTGAAATTACTTTTTTTTTTTTCTCCCTCTACGTGTACTGTAGGTATGAGCACTTTACCTCATGCCTCGGTCAAGTATTAGATCTCCTTCATGGTAGGGATCCTGATTCATCATCTAAGGTATTTATACTTTTTCAGTGTAAGGCTAAAAGAGTACAACTCCTAACTTAGTTCCACTTCTGTAGTCATAAGGAGGTTCCTTGTGTATAGAGTTTATAATGAAATATGTTGACTTCGGGACTCTTAAGTGACCTATGTTATTCAGCAAGTTTGTATTTTCTAATTGTTTAAAAGGCTGTCAGGCTGAATTTGTGATTGGTGGGGTTTTTGCCAGATAATGTGTGCCTGTTTTCAGGCAACAGACATAAAGGCAAAAAGCCAAAGTAAACACCTTTTGTGCTTTGGCTAATAAGGAATTTTAAGATCTACTGAAATGCAGAGTGTACCCCACTTCACTGGCTAAAACTTGAATTACTACTGCTCAGACTTTGAACTGATGATCAGGGAGCCATGATGCTGATTTCAAAGATTTAGGAATAAGTTCTTTCATATTAGTTGCACAAATTGATGCCACATTTGGTTAAGCAGTTGACTGTTGCATTCAACTTTGTCTCACTACCACCTTACGTAAATGAAACATTGGATATCTGTTGCTAAAGGCTAAAATGTGAAATGTTGGGAAAATATTGGGCTAAATACATCTGTGAAACAAATCTTAGGCTTTTTAATGAATGTTTCACACTGTAGTAAATAATAAATGATAATGTTTCTGTCTGTCTGGGGGTTTTTTTGTTGCTTATTCACTTTATTTAGAAAGACATATTGACAAGGAGCTTTCTAGGATGCTTTCCTCTTCATCTTGGAGTATGCACATGTGCATCCGTTCATCTCAGAATATTTTCCCTTCCATAGCTTTCTTCATTCTGAGTGTATATGCATTTCTACTGCTTATTAGATTGCTACCCAGCCATCATGCTTTTTAAAAAGGAAAGGAAATCAGTACACTGAATACCAACTGTCACAAGCCTTCAGCAACCTGATGAACCATGTTTCTGCTGCTGACTTTAAGGAAGAAAAACTATTATTCAGAAAACTTTAAAGTGCCAAAAGGAGTTGCACAGAACTTACATCTCTCTCTAGACTTGTGCTATGGCAGTTGCAATTTCTGTGTAAGTTCTTGATTTTAAAGCATTTGAACTCTAATTCACTTCATGCAGATCTTAGAGCTGCTGCTTGCCTTCTGTTCTGTGATAGAACTGCGTCATACCCTGCGGCAGGCAATACTGGAACCATCTGGCTTGCCAGTCTCTGGAAATACCAGATCTGTGACTCGCTCAAAGACTTTTGAACCATCTGTTGCACTGGTCCACTTGTCAAACCAACCATCGGAAGGCTCTGAAGACTGTTCAGTTCTAGCATTGCAACTGTTCAAGGAGATTTTTGAGGTACCAAGACAGATAATTGAGTTTGAAGAGCTTAACAGCTATATTTTTAAGTGATTTTTTTAAACAACTATTAGCAGTTTACTTGAAAAATGGCAGGTAAAAACCTACCTGAAATAAAATTCTTCCTGTTCTAGAATTCCATACTTGGTAGAACTTTTCTTTTGAAAACATGCTGTATTTTAGAAATGTATCTGTGTTGAAAGTTAAGCAGCTCGTGAAGTTGTGAGGTAGATACAAAGCTGTCAAAGAATTGCTTTCTAGGATTTGTAGAAAGAGGAAGTTTCTGCTGTTTCTGTGTTCTTTGTTAAACATCCTCCTCCAGTATGATACTGACCAGCAGTCTTAAACCTGAAACAGCAAGACGCTGGGAAAGCTAGAAGACAGGGTTGTGGAGGAGGGGGTAGAGTAAACTTGGCTTTCTTGTTCTGTAGTTTTAAATATTGACATAAAATGTCTTTATTGCAGGATGTTATTAACAGTGGGAACAGTGCCTCAGCCAAACACTTTGTGGATCTTTTGCTGCCTGTTCTTCTTGATCATCTCCAGATGCCAGAACAGATTGTGGATGAGCTATTAGTGAAGAAAAAGTGTGAAAGAATGGTCAAGGCTATTAATGTCCTGACAAATATCCTTTTTATTTGCCTATTGGCAGTGAATTTATTATTCCTCCATCATGATTTGCTCTGTTAGGAGAAAAGCCCATCTTGGGACACTTTAATAGCTTTTAATGATAATAACTGTCCTTTTACTTAGGACTGTCATCTTGGAAGACCTTAAGTAGCTTTCTAATTGCTGTGAAATTATTTTGCAATATGGTGATGTAGGATAAAATGTGGTGGCTGTTCAACAGTATAGATGCACTTTGCAGATCGAAAAAGATGATTTTTTTTTTCTATTGAAGGGAAGTTTGGTTGGCCATCTTCTTGATTAGTATACTGTTTTCACCTAGCTAAGTCAAGTGCAGCTCCTAGCCAAATGAGATACAAATTTAGATCAGTGAAACAAGGAAGAATAATGTGGAATTACGAAGTTTTGCCCTTCTTTTGAAGTCCTTAGTATCCACAGTGTCATGTAGTAAGGAGAACACGGCTGCAGGACATAGTCCTGCACCTACGCTGAGTTCTGTAAAGAAGTCTCTTTGCTAGTTCTTGTATTAGGGACTGATTATTCACTGCCTCTTGTTCATCATCTTTCTTTATGCCACTCGTTTTGGTGTGGTTTCCAAGTAAGCGTGTTTTTTAATTGTAAAACGAATCTTACTTGGCTTTTGAGTTAAGCATGACTTAAGCATTTTATGTAGTTGGGTTTTAAAAGCATTTTTGGAGGCTTGTGTGCTTTGATAGGCTAACTTTTGTGTCCTCTTATTATTAGAAAATGTTGCCTTATGGTGTCAATACCTAAGCATAAGTATATGAAGTTTCTTCTTAACTCAGTCTACTGCTCTGTAGAGATGACATACTGAAAATGCATGCCTCGAAAGTACTGACTGCCAGCCAATGCACGTCTCTAATAGAACACCAATTTACCTATAGTGAGATTGATGCTGGTTTAAGGACAAAAGGAGTGGACTATAAAATGTGGTAAGCACACAAATTTATCTAAAATCTAATTTAGCAAGACTTGTATGTGAGTTGGGGTATTGTTCCAATGGAAGTATATTGTAGTTGAAAGTACCATTTAAATGCATGTGAATCTATACTGTTTTTAAATCAAATGGTATTTTTGTGGCAATAGGAAGTAATGTTACTGGTCAGTTCAATAAGTAAAACCTAGCTTAAACATTTAGATATTGTTTTCAGCATAAGCTGGAGATCCACTTACGTGGAATAATGACCCTAAGCTTGAACTACTGCATGAGGTTTATCCAAGTTGAAGCTGACCAGAACTTTCATGGCACCTAATTTTTCATTTTGATTTTATGCAACCAGAGTTCAAAAATATCACACATCAGTATGGGAGGGAATTACTGCACTGAAAATGGAATATACGTTCCTTCAGCTTAGTGTCATTAACCTGAATGTTGATATAACTAAGAGTTATGTGGTCAAAAAACAAGTGAAATATAATTGAACCTGCAATTAAACTCTCCTCACTTTCAACTCGAAAGTGTTGTTTTGGTTGTGTTTTTTGTCCTCACTGTTGCCATCCTTGGCATGCTGGAGAAGCTCAGCAGCATGTCCAATAACTCTGTCATCTCTCTTGGTGTTGGCATTATGTCTAGCAAGGCAACATTTGATTTCTTTGTGAAGATACTTTTTTTTTTTAAATTGACTGAATTTACTTATCAATGCTGATTTGATGACAAATCCTGCTCTGACTTTTGTTTTTCACCCACTTTGCTTTTCTATTTGTATGTTTAAAAGCAAACTTGCTGCTGAAATTATTTTGAAAACACTTGATCTTATGAGCAGACTGAAGCAGGAGGTGCCTGGTATGGAGGTCAGCTTCTACAAAATTTTACAGGTATGACTTTAAAGTATCTTATGTAAAGTATCTCTGAAGCAAAGCATCACTGCAGTACAGTGGGTTTAGTTCTGAATGTATTTCATGCTTATCTCTAAAGTGGTAAAACTTCTAGGAAAATATAGTCCCCTGGGCACAATTCTGAAATGCTGTTTTATTGTTAATTCTTCTAAAATAAGAGCAATTTGCCTTTACTCCAATCGTTTATTTCAGTAACGCATGTAAAATCTTATTTCAGCTACCTAGTAAGAATTATCCTTTTAAGACTGCATTAGGACTGCAGTTTAAAGGTAGCAAACTAGAAAAAAGTATAATTGTTAGTGGGGTTGATTACTATTAAATATAGACATCTAATTTGTGACTTTACATAGTGAAAACAGTTTCTGGTAACTATTGGTCTGATGGTACCTTAATTTACTTTGTAGATGGAAAAGTAATCCAGATAGTCAAACGCTTCATGCTGTATTGGAGGGTTTTCTTGCAAGAATTGGAATTGTGTAATTTAAGGGGTAGCAATGAGAGTTTTGCAGTCCCTGGGAAGTCCTTACTAAACTTAAGCTTGTGATCCTTTATGATGCCAATCAAGCTCTTGAAACGCTGAAGGATTTAAGTAGTCTCTGTACCGGTTGTGTTGGCTTTAATGGGAAAATGCATTTCTAAATATTCTGGAGTGCAAGCTATTTTTAAAATAATTTCTTTTCTGTTGACTTTGGTCTCTTTAACTTAGAAGGACAAACTTTGAGAACATAGCTTAAATTTTGAATAAAACATTTCTGTGCTCATTGGCCTTGATATTGTGATGTCTGGGTGGTTTTGGATTTTATTTGTTGTTGACTGTTGTATCTTATTTTGACCAAAGTAGTTTCTTTTTTAGGATCAACGTTTGATTATGCCTTTGACGTTTGCTTTAACATCAGACCATAGAGAGCAAGTCCAAGTGGGACTCCGAATACTGTTTGAGGCTGCACCCTTACCAGATTTTCCTGCCATAGTGTAAGTTTATTTTTATGATAGTCTGGTAGGATTTGACATTTTTATGGGCTTAGTGATATTCATGTTTCTTGGCATATTACCTTCAGTTCATCAGAGACAGAAACTTTAGAAAAATTATCTTTCTTTTTTATCTGCAGTTAAGAGACAGTAGTGATCTTGGAGGCCTGAGGAAGTAGTTCAAATGTTGATGTATTCAATTAACATCAGATTCTATAGTAGTGACTGACTTCTGTCCCTCAAGGTTCATTTGTCTGAAGTCTGTGCTTGGAACTTTCTACTTGGAGTGCATCTAATATTCTGACTGTCATTCTCTCTCCACTGAACTTTGCCACACATGTCACTCTTCAGTTTCTGAAGCTTTGCTTACCCTTTTGCACCCCCTTTTTATGGTGGGATGGCTCACATGACTGGAGTGCTGCAACGGATGGATACAGGATCTTTAGGAAGGATGGGCCAGAAAGGTGAGGAAGGGGAGGCGCCCTTCTTATGTGAGTGCAGAGGGAATGCATGTAACTCTGCCTTGGGACAGGTAAACCAGCTGAGAATATGAGTCAGGATTAGGAGGCAGACCAAAATGGGCAATCTTGTAGTGGGTGTCCGCTGCAGACTGCGAGATCAGAAAGAAGTAGCCGATGAGGGCTTTGGACAGCTGGAAGAAGCCTCACATTCACAGGTTGTGGTCCTCGTAGGAGACTTTAACCACCTTGATATCTGCCGAAGAGGTAACACAGTAGGGCACAAGCAATAGAAGAGGTTTCTGAAGCACGTTGACCACTTCCTAACACAGAGGATGAAAGACCTGATGATAGGAGACATCCTGCTGGACCTGATTACTTACAAACAAGGAAGAACTGTTTGTATGTGAAGATTAGTGACATCTTTGATTGTACCATGAGATGGTGATGCTCAAGTTCCTCAGAGGAAGGAACAGGGCAAAAAGTAGGATCGCAACCCTAGACTTCAGGAGAACAGGTCTTTGCCTCTTTCATGATCTGCGTGGAAGAATCCCTGGGGATACAGCCCTGAGAAGAGGAGGGGTCAAGGAGAGCTGGTTGGTTAATTTTTTTTTATTTTTTTTTTTCCACCTGCCCCATCCCCTTCACCCCTCCTCCCCAAAGGATCATTTTCTTTAAGGCCTTAATGGTCCATCCCATCCCAGTGAGCAGACAATGAAACAAACATGGCAGAGGACCTGCAAGGAGCTCCTGACAAGATTCAAATGTAAAAAGGAAGCATGCAAGAGGTGGAAGCAGACACAGATGACCTAGGAGGAATACAGAGAAAGTGTCCAAGTATACAGGGATAGGGTTAGAAAAGCCAGAGCTCACCTGGAGTTGAACCTGATGACAGATGTGGAGGGCAATGAGAAAGATTTCTACCAGTACATCAGCAGTAGAAGATAGACTATGAAAAATGCATGCCTTTCTGCTGAATGGGGCAGGGGACCTGGTGACAAAGGACATTGAAAAGGTTGACATACTCAATGCCTTGTTCAATTTGGTCATCACTGGTATGATTTACCTTTGGGAATCCTAGGTCACTGAGAGCAATGGGAAAGTCTAGAGGAAGGAAGACTTAACTGGGTAGTGGAGGATCAGGTTATAGAACATTTAAACAAACTGGACATACAGACGTCTGAGAGACCTGACAGGATGCACCCATGAGTGCTTAGAGAGTTGGCTGATGTGATTGCCATGCCACCCCAGATTATCTTTGAAAAGCGACTGGGAGAGATTCCTGAGGACTAGAAGAAAGCAGATGTGACTTGTGTCTTCAAGAATGGCAAAAATTACCAATAGCACCCTGGACTGTGTTAGGAAGAGTATTGCCATCAGGTCAGAGGAGGTGATCATTCCCCTCTGCTTAGCCCTGGTGAGACCACATCCGTAGCAGTGTGTTCAGGTCTGGGCTCCCAGAAAGATACAAACATACTAGAGTGAGTCTAGTGAAGGGCCATTAAGATGTTTTTGGGATGAGCATGTGTCATGCAAGGTGAGACTGTGAGGTGTGATTGTTTAGTTTTGAGACTTGTGGGAGGGATCTTATCGATGTGTGTAAATGTCTGATGGAAAGGAACAAAGAAGATGGGTTCACAGTCTTCTCAGTGGTATCTATTGATACGACAAGAGGTAGGCACAAACTGGAATGTAAGAAAAAAACTTCTTAATTTCTTTAAATATAAGAAAAAACATTTTACTATAAGCATAGTTAAACGCTGCAGAAAGTTGTCTAGAGAAGTTGTGGAGTCTTTATCCTTCAAGATAGTCAAAACTACTGGACATAGTCCTGGGCAACCTGCTTAGAGCAGGAGAGTTGAACTAGATCATCTGTAGGGGTCCCTTTCAACCTCAGCTATTCTGTGATCACATGATTTTGTGTATATAGGAAACATTTTTGTAATGGCCAGTAACAAACAGTCTATCTGGAAGAATGAAGGATTTGTACAATCCTATATGCCTGGAGCTGTACAATGGAATAGCAAAATAATACGTCTATAAATGCAAGTTAAAAATAGTCTTTGTTCACGTAGGAAGCAATTGAGGCAGCCCTCCAGTGATGTGGTTGGGATAATTTAATTATTAAGGAACTTATCGAGAGGAAGCGATTTTTGACTGGTGCTTCAAAAATCCATTCTTTTGCCTTATTTTCTCTGGTTTGGAACATGTCATTAGTAGCAGCCTTGAAAATACCAACCACAAGTTACATTCAGACACTGGAATATAGGTACTGTAATTATTTCTGCCTAACCTTTTGTGTTCTTTTCCCTGTACAAATTTTAACCAATCGCACTTCAATTTGCATACTTACATTTTGGTTGAAACTTAAAAAATGCAATGTGCTGTACTCAATGTAGTATTGTAAAATATCATTGCAGACAAGGAAAAACTAAGGCTTATTGCTAGCACTCTGCCTTTTCATCGTTCAATCTTCTTATTTTTATGCCTAATAAAAATTCTTACTAAATACCTTCTCAATCTTCTTACTCACAAGCAGTGGCCTAGTTGAATTGAATAATGACATGTGAAATAACCTGTTTCTCTCAGGCTTATAAGAGACAGATGATCTGTTCTGCTCAAGAAGAGCTGAACACCATGCCCTTTCTGATGAGATACTGCATTTGTTTCTAAACAGACTTTTGTTATTATTTTTTTCTATTTTTCCTATTTCTGGACACTTTGGGCATGTGTCCGATACTGCATCTTAACATTGTGTGATAATGCAAATGTGACTGCTCTGTAAACTCTTCAACAGAAGAGAAGTTAATTATGTTGTGAAATTGTTCTCATCTTCAGTCCTTGCAATGATATTTGTAGCGGGTTGTCTCATTAATAGCCTTTATTTTTATACAGGCTTGGTGAAAGTATTGCAGCAAATAATGCTTACAGACAACAAGAAACAGAGCATGCATCAAAAAGAATCCAAATGCAGTCACCTGTGACCAGTGTTACTTCAGTGAGGTGTTCTTCATCTTGTCCTTCAAGTGATGAATCCACAACTTCGAATATTCAGGAATTAATACAAAAACTTCATTCTGGACTAGAGGTTAGTAGAATTTATGTGTCCTGGTTAAATATTTCACTCTCTTATACTGGAGTCCAAGTGTCAGGCTATAGCAGATGTATCAGTTCAGTTGAGTTCAGTTTAGTTCAGTTTAGATTCCTACCTATTTAGAATGTGCTCCTTTTACTGACCTCCTGAGCAGAACTCAATGATTATTCTTTCTGCTACTTCAGAAGCTGGGTTCCTTATTGAGATCTTTCTCCAGTGGGATTGTCAGATCTGGAGGCAGGTGTCAGATAAAGTCCCAACTGCCTAGACTTGCTGGGACACTTAGGAGCCTCCTCCCCCCACTTCCTAAGAAATAATAGCCTGTGATAAGAGAGAGATGGTCTGCTGCTTTAGAAGAGTATGGTGCATCCCTTGGATGCTTAAACACGTGTACAAATGTTTTCCTTTTCTCGCCTATGGCTGACAGCATTTGTATTCAATTTTCTTGTGGCCTTCTTGGAAAGGCGTGATTATTGCTTCAGGAAAAAGTTTTTGCTTCCCTCTGCAGCAACATGCATTGTGAATGAGACACTCAAACTCGTACAGTGCATTTTTTCATGGGCTATACCGTCAGATATTAAATCTTTCTCTTTTCTGTTCAAAGCAAGCTGCTTTTTAGCTGCTTTAGACAGAGTGATAGATTATTGCTTCTATTTTCTTTTGGCTTGAAAGAACAGTATGCAAATTGGGAAAATGAACAGAAAGTGGCTGATAATGTCTTGGTATCTGTATTAATGCCATTGCCTCCAGCCTTAGCTTTGCAACCCTCCTCTCTTTGTTGTAACTGATAAGAATGAAACTGAGCAAGCTACCAGTTCCAGACAGCTGCCAGAATAATAATAGTGAAAAAGGTCAAGTGAGTCTTCATTGGCTTGCTTTGTACACTGCCACCCGATGCTCCCATTGATCATCCTCTTCAGGACTGCACGTGACAGTCCGTAGGTGCATTGCTGTGTGTGTAGTAATATGAGTCAGAGCAGCCACAGGTGCCTAACAGCACCAGTGCAACAGCTTCAGTAATGTGACAGATTGTGAAGCTCCTTCTGATTTTTGAGGGGGTAAAGTTGTGGATGAATGGTTGAGTGAATCTTTTCTTAGACCTTCTAATTAGTAGAACTTTCCTTTAAAAATCAATATATGCATTCACTTAAAATATCCAGTACTTCATCTCTGTGTGCATTCCGTATGTTGTGTGAAGCTCAAGTGTGTGTAAAAACATAATTAAGAGAACACTTTTAATAGTGTTACTGTACAGAGACAGTGAACAGAACTTAGAAAAACTTTTCTTTTACTATTAACATTTAAAAGGACAGAGAGATGACAAGTTTGCAAGTAGGAAAAGAAACTACTTGTTTCCTACTTCAGGGACAGGAAAATGAGCTGAGAACTGGAGCAAGCACTACTGCTATGTGGAAAAAAAATTAAATCTTGTGTAATGTTTCACGGTGGTGCAGAGACAGTAGCTTTTCAGTAGGTGTTCATTGTATGAAGAGCTGGGATAGGTAGCACAGTATCCTTTCCAAACAACTTCCCTGAGCCTTTTTCAATAGCCTGTATGTTGAGAAGGCCTCTGAGTATGAACAAGGACTTTTAGCCACGTGTATTTCATGCTGTTATTACTAGGGCAAATTACTTGAAGTGTCCTATGAGAGAACTGCTAATTCCCCAACAAAGATTAGACCAAGGGGAACCAGTTTAGAGTGGTGATGTTACCTTTCTGCAGATGAATCATCTTCAGCCTAAATGGTTCAACTTTTCACAAGCAGTGAAATAGTTCAAACTTTCCACAGGAGTCAGGTGGACACATTTGAGCAGACAGTACCAAATATAACGATAAGAACTCAAGAAGTCAGTGGGCAGGTGGAGCTCAACAAACCAGTGAGCTCTTTAGGCACATGTTACCTAACTAAGTAAATACAAATTTACAGTAGCGCTAATTGGAAAACATTTCCACAGATGAAGGAGTCATTCACTGATATGAGGATCTCTGACATAATGGATGTCTATGAGCAGAAGCTGTCGGCGTTAGCAGTGAGTACAGCCTAATGTGCATGGGTACATTGCTGTCTGTACGTTCAGAAAATGTTAATGAAAAATGTTCTTCCTATGTACAGTCTAAAGAAACTAGGCTGCAAGGCTTTTTGGAAGCAAAGGCACTAGCTCTGGCTCAGGCGGATAGGCTGATGGCTCAATACCGATGTCAGAGAGCCCAGGCTGAGTCTGAGGTAAGTAACAGGGACTTCCTTCTGGGACTGAGTAATAATTGGCTGGGTAGCTTTAACTATGATTTCATGTGTGGGAACTGTACTGCTTAGCTCTAAGCTATGCTTGCGAGTTGGAGTGGTCTTAATTTTCATAACAAACATCCTGTTTTCCTTTGGATTGTTCTTTGAAACACTTTTAATGTCCTTTCCCTTACAGGAAGTAAAAATAACTAACCTACAGTAGTGATTATTGTTTGTTAACCATTAGTGTTAATTTAATGGTAGTAATGTCAAAAATTAATAAAGCCACTTACTACAATTCTGTGTAGATTTTGTTGGTATATGAAGAACTGTTTCCTGTTTGTGCTTTTTAATCACTTGTCAAAGATTAACTTCTCAAATAAAGTATATTTCCATGGGTATGTATTTGAGGTATACATTGAAAACTCACAATAATTTCTATTCTTTAAAAGATATAATAAAGATTGGGCTGCAGATTGCTAAATCCATAGCTAAAATGAATAATCTTTTACTTTTTTTTCTTCCATCCCCCCCTCACACTGTCTATCTATAAAGAGAGCTAAAGGAACTTAGAGTGAGCAAATTAATCTGTAGTTAATATTAGGTGAGAGAAACCCATTTCCTAATGTAGCTGGTGGCATTTTAGTGTTAGATCCATGGCTTCAAATGTGCCTAGTACAAAGTGACTTGTGAAGCAGAATTGCTTGTAACTGTGGGTTGTTTTTGTGGGGTTCTTTCCACTCAAAGGCAAGAACTCTTGCTGCAATGTTGAAGGATGCAGAACGAAAAAATGAAGAACTTAATGATCTGCTGAAAGCTCAGCAGGTAGAATCTGAAAGAGCACAGACTGATATTGAACAGCTCTTTCAACACAACAGGAAATTACAAACAGTTGCTGAAGAACATGAAGCATTGAAACAATCCTCTGTCGACCTTCTTCAGAGGTAAGGCACGTAACAACTCTAAGCAAATACTTTGTATTCAAGGAGTGATGAAACCCTTTATTGGACTAAGCACATTAGAAGGACAACGTTACATGCTATTTCATGTTTTTAAGTGAAATTTTTGTTTTTCTTCTGTGTGCTTGTTGGTGCAGCTAACTTAAGTCATTCAAGAAGTTAATACGGTAAATGGAGTGAGAACTCAAATTGTAGATGTTGAAGGTCCAGTTCAGGAAACAGCATGAACTTTGTGTAAAGGGGAGCATTGTTCTCTAAGAAATATAATTAACACTGATAGTTTCCATTAGTTTTATACCATACCCTCAGCTTTTTCTTTTGTTCTTATATGCTGTCTTGATGAAATGCTATAATTAGTCTGGAGAAGCAGCCAACACAGTATGTTTGCATAAGATAGGAGCTTGCATCCTTGATCACTTGTATAATGAATCTGACTGAAATCAAGTAAAAGTGAGGTAGGAAGGAAAGGAGGCATCTTGTGTGTCCCAAATTATTTATAAGCCTTATTTCTTTAGGATCTTAAGCTAAAAAAGGATACAGGAATGTGAGACACAAAAAGTACATAAGGATAGAAACTATTTCTCGAAATAGAATATGCTTTGGAAGAATAAAAAGCTTGAGAGCTCTGGCTCTTCAACTCACATGAGTTGGTCTCATCACTAGGTGTCAGCAAGGCAAAGCAGCTGATAAAACAGAGCAAGTTTCTTGCTTAATAATGAGAACAGGCATTATATCAAACAACTGTGAAGGCATATTGCTGCCAATAAGGGAGTCATTGAGGAAGGAAAAAT
Organism: Psophia crepitans; assembly: GCA_013399095.1. Classification (NCBI taxonomy): domain Eukaryota; kingdom Metazoa; phylum Chordata; class Aves; order Gruiformes; family Psophiidae; genus Psophia; species Psophia crepitans. The sequence continues at coordinate 20,602 of VWZZ01007174.1, forward strand.
ATTTACTTCTGTCCATTATGGGGCTTCTTGATCAAGTATCTAGCATGGTCACTGTGGAAGTGTCTTCTTTGTTGCTTGACTTATATGCAGCCATACGGTCTGTGAACATGAATTTGACTAATTTCTGTGAAATAGAACAGCCTCACTCTAGTATCTAACAGTTGTAAATTCTCCAAAGTAGGAATAAAATAGCTTTCTGGTCCTTACAATGTGTTTATAAAGCAAAAACATGCTTTCTAAACAATCTGCACACTTTAAATATACTGTTCCTTAAGAACAATCAGATAACTGAGATCAGAGGAGAGAATTTTCCTTTTAATAGAAAAGTCAGAAAACATTTGCTTAGAGCAGATCTGGCTTAAAAACTTGCATTAATTGCACATTGCACTGTCTTCAGTGTGTTCATTTTTTTGCATCACCAGACAACTGAAGGTCATAGTCTGACTCAAAGGGTCCCTCAAATGATGACTGCAAATAGCTCATTTATAACAGTTTGTGTATGTCAAATTTCTAAAGACGTGTATGTTTTGTCAGTTCGTAAGAGTTTTTTCTACTGGAGGAAGGTTGCTTCCTGATCGTTAATCATTAAGGATATGTAAGGGATCTACTGAAGCTTCATTTGTTTGGATTTTTTTCCTTCCTCCAAGTGTGTTCATTTCAAAAACAGAACCAAAAAAACCACCCAAACAAACTACCACAAAAAAATCCTCAACCAAACACCACCCCCCAAAACACCTTGCTTTTAGCTGGAGTGGGATAATTGCACAGGTGATGTCAAATAGTCATATTTGACAAACTGTTAAAGTAAAAGCTCTTCAAAAGCACTTATATTCTTCAACCATAACCCCGCAATTCATTTGTAGGTATGAAACAACTGAAAGACAATATAAAGATCTACAGAATACATGCAATTCACTGAATAAACAAATGGAAGCAATGAAGAAACTAAATGAATCACTCAAGCAGCAGAATGACAAGTAAGTTCAATTAAGCCTTCTTAAAGCAAACTAAAGCTAAACAGTAAAACTAAATAGCACTTTAATCTCAGGGTTTTTTGTGCTTTAAGTAATGTCTGAGAAGTGGAGTTAGAGGAAGCAAAAGATTCTTCAGAATTGCTTTATACGTATACGTTAGATGAAGATCCGTAGTAGTGACTTTAGTGGTTTACTGTGCTCCTGTATTGATTGGAGGCAGGGCAGAATACCCACAGACTTCAGCGATAGTAGGAATTAAAGAGTAATGAAAAGAATCCAGTTCTTGGGTGCATTTGGGAGGGTGGGGAGATGTCTTTTTGGTTATTGTTGAGTTCTTAAATGCTGTTATCATTCAAAGATTTTAATGTATTCCGTTTTTAGCCTGCAAGGTTTCTCTGCAATGTTCTCCGGTCAGGAAAAAAATATCCTACCCTACTAAAGTAACACATTAAAAAAATTACATTAGAAATAGGTTGGTGTGCTGTTGTGGTATAAAACTTCATTCCTCAACCATAAAACTAACATTACTTATGTCTTCTTGAGGACTAATTTTTTTTTTCCTTTTTGATGGCTTAAAATGGAGGTCTGATGTACTTTTCACCAATGTAACTAAGGAAATGGAGCTCCTATTTGAGATGTTTTATTTCATACTGAATTTTGCAGAAGGTATCTTTTAAAATACGCTCATAGGCAGGCCTTGTACTCAGTTTAGAGATAAAATGCTGTTCTTGGTTTTACTCGCAAAATTCACTTCATCCTTCCAGGCTCTTGCCTTGTCATTAATCAGAGCAGTCCAAATCACTGCCTTGAGTTCTGATTCAAATCTGCCAATGTGAAAATTTTTCCACTAGTTTGCTACGGAATAAATTTGGACACTTACTTTCACTGGTGCAATATGCAACTCAGTGTAATTAGGGAGATTCTGATGAAAGGTGCCCCTTGTTAAAGGCAGGTCAGGGGCGCAGTTATACAGATATTCTTGAACTGCCACGAATAAAATGGAGACCATGGAAATACACTCTCCCTCTCTGTTGCTTGAGGCTGTGGCTTAGGAACTGGTAGATAGTAAGTGGATAAACAAGTAAACAAGCATGACAGTGGATGCCATCTAGAAAAGGCAAGTGACAGAATAGGCTTTAGAAATTAGGCTAGCTAGTAATGGAAAAAGTAGATTAGCTTCACAGAGTAAAGTACTCAGTTTACAGCTATAATGCTGATAGATGAACAGTACCTATATATTAAATGATCATGGAAACTAAATATTATCCTCACTAGCGAGGACTGCAGCAGACCTAAATATGGGCTGCAGTGATATCTTAGGAAATGGTCGTTTTTGCTGAGTGCTGTGTGACAATCTAGAAGATGTTCAGAATGACATTGGAAAATATTTATGCATAGATGTGCTTGCACGGATAATACCCGAAGCAGATTTTACTAATGATATTGTTGATTCAGAAGCATACGCAGAGCTAAAAGCCCAGCATACTCAATCGCTGATGTCAGTGAATTTTGACTCAGGTTGAAAGGTAGTTTCAGTTCCACCATGTTATTTTGAGTGGTTTGTTTGTGGTTGTAATCTAAAGCAATTTTCTCATGTTTAAGCTCCGGGTATGAGCCTTTTCAGTAGTTTCTACCGTGTGTCCATGATCAGAGAAGGGAAATGACTGTTTCATCATGGGGGGAGGAAATAAAAACTGTCTGTACTCACACCCTTGATTTGTAGCTCCTGACAGTAATCGGAAATGATACAACTATAACTCTAGCTCTTTAGGACAAAGAAATAGGCATATCTCACTTTGATCATTAAAATATATTTCTCTGCAATTTTAGGACTGCTGCACAGCTGGTAGAAACTGAAGATCGCAGAAAAGAATTACAGCGACAGCTACAGGAGAGAGATGGCAAAATAGCGAGTAAGTCACTTACCCAAAGGTGTCCAAACCTAGAAAACTAACTGGATTAACTGGATGTTGTTATTAAATGCTGTAGATAAGCAGCTGTATCTTACTAAGTAACCTGTAAATCTTAAAGTGAGCCAGGCATATGTAAACTAACAGTTGAATGAAAGATAGATTTCTGGTTTTTTGAAAGGATACATAAATGTGATTTCCCAGACTGTATAGACTTCACTGAATCTGTGTGGTATCATCTCTCCCTTCAGGATCTTTACAGCATGTCCATTAGGAGTATTTTCTGTAGGAACTGCAAATTACGAGAGCTTAATTTAAGTCTTGTGCAAATGACTGAAGGCAACCGCTAAAACTTAGCAGTAGGTGGCACTACTCAGTAATGCAATTATTAGCAGCCATGTTGAGTTTAAAAAAAAAAAAAAAGAAAAAAAACTACACCCAAAAAAAAAAACCCAACTTGTTTCCCAGGCAATGCAGTCTCTCTTTTTTTCTAAGTTTGGCAACTCATCTTTTAATATGGTTGTTTTCTTAAGCCTTGCAACAGAAAATAAAAGTTCTGGAAGAAAAACTGAAAGCGCAACAGAAAGAAAAAACAGATATGGAACAAACTATAGATATTCTTAGAAAGGAATTAAGTAAAACGGAGCAAGCAAGGAAGGAACTGAGCATCAAGGTAAGGAATTATTTGCACCTGCATTCTAGAGACTGGAATTTTAGATATCTATAGAACTGAGAGTTGGTGAATCAGTATTTCAGTGGTAAATAGCTAAAAACACTAGAGCAGTGCATCTAGTGGACGAGAACAGATTATCTCAGCTTTAATTGTACACCTTTTGAGTAGCAGAGCTTGAATTTAAGAGAAAAGCAGTCAAGGTCAGGTTCTAATGAGGCTATATGGGGCACGGTGTGTGAGTCCATAATGTTTGGAAGAAAAACAGAACACCTATAGTGCAATATTATATAAGAGAAGGTAGCACACTCCTCTTCAGTAGTTTTGGCTGCTGCAAAAACTGAATTGGCTTATTCTCTCCCCTTTCTCACGTCCTGAATTAAGGTACATATGCTACATATGTACAGACCAAAATGCATCTGATTTTCTTTTTGATCTTTGAAATTCTAATTAAATACCTGGTTTTATGTGTAAGAAAAATAGCGTCTTTTTTCAAAACAGACACCAGTTTGGCTATACCAACTTAATCAGTTGATATTTAAAAAACAAAACAAGATCCTCAAAACTTGAGTGCAGACTACATGTCCTATAGGTAAGGCTCCCTGTAAACTCACAAGTCAGAGATTGATTTTACATGCTAACTGATCAGCAATCAAAGTGTGCAGTCTGGCAAAGAATTTACTGTATATCCATTCCCTGAAAGCAAAGCCTAATCTCTCCAGGCAATATTATCCAGTATATAGCAAATATTTCCCTTGTTCTTGGCAAATATTTACAGGTGTAGGGCTTGAAATGAAATGTGGATGGCTTAACTGTGGACACTTCTGCTTAAGTAGGGCAATGATAACATGGGGGGAGGAGGGTTGATGCTTTCCCACGGTATCTAACCTTTTGAAGTCTGGCAGTAGCTGTAATCATCCATGTGCACCAAACGTATAACTGACACAGAGATTTCTGAAACAAGCTTGTAATTTTAAAGCTGTGCTTTTTAATCAGTTGCTTAAATTCACCACCAGGCTACTTGGCTTCCGTTGCATTGTGTATGTTTTTCAGTTGATATTGGTGAAATGATAATATTTTTGGTTGTTTCTGCAGGCATCTTCTCTGGAAGTTCAAAAATCCCAGTTGGAAGGACGCTTGGAAGAAAAAGAAGCGCTTGTAAAACTACAGAAGGAAGAATTGAACAAACACTCCAATATGATTGCAATGATTCACAGTCTAAGTGGTGGCAAGTTAAGTGCAGAAACAGTGAACCTCACTTTGTAGGGCTCTGTTGTTAAGATTTTAGTATTTTATACATATGTATGAGTATATGTAAAGATTTTTAGACTTTAAGCTAGCATACTGTCTGGCTTAAAAATCTAAAACTAAAGTAGCTTAACTATCACTTGGGAAGAAAAAGTAGTAATTGTGGAAGGTTTGTTCTAAAAAAACATGACCTACTGTATAGCAAATAGGTCTTCTGATGGTCTTTGTAGAACTATTATCTGTACTGGGAGCTGAATGCAACTTAAAGCAAAGCAGGAGCCACTGTCAAACTTTTTTGTCTGTATATTCTTCTATTGGCTGTCTGGCAAGCAACATGCTTCATAAGTTAAGCACTTTTATAATTTAATCTTATTACTTTTTACTCTTCTGAATACCATTATTGTACAGTGTTGCTTCCTGATGTCTAGGGTACAAACATAAAAATAAAATGGATTATATCAGTTAGAACATGTTACAATGAAAGCTGTATTTATCAGCGTATTGGTGCAAATGCTTCATGTAGTAAATATGTGGAGGCATTTCTAATTGTGAGGAGATATGAATTTGAGCAAGTAGAACATCACATCTGAATGACTTTTCAGCAAAGAGCATCAATTAGGGAAAGCATACTAAAATGAATTAAATGAATGTAAATATGTTTCTTAAATACTGGATAATACTTTCTTAATGCTTTCCTAATCCTATACCATTTCCTTTCATTCTTTTTTAAAGATCTGCACTTTTTTGACAATCCTGTCTGGTGCATGGCAGCTATTGTCAGCATTGGCACTTGCTGCTATACGCCAACAGGGTTTCATATATTGTTCATGGACAACTATTTAGATAACTTTTTAAAAATGTATTGTCATATGAAATACTAGTACTAGAATTTGCATGGTTTTGAGTGGCAGAACACTGTCCTTAGTTTACTTGTGACATGACTAATGTGTATTTTAGCAGTTGGCAAAATTATTTCATTAGTATCTCTATCTTGATAGAACTACCAGAGTTTTGGGTGATCTAATATATATCCTATTCTGTAGCATTACAACCTTTATTTCTATTGTGTTTGTAATGGGTAGATTTTAAAATACTAAGATTCTTTATTTTTTCAGTTGTGTAATAGATATGTCTTACTGAATCTGTTCCACTCATGTCTAAGTACAGCCTTGTATATTCTGTTGCAATCATACAACTTCAGATGAATTTTAACCTGTTCCTGAAATGTATTTTTTTTGTAACTTAACCACAGGTAAGATTTATAGATGCTGTTCTGGTCTCTGTGAAGACCAGGAGAATAAAAAAAATATAATTGCTTTCTTTTCTGTGTTTTATATACTCTCTTGGGTAAATTATAGGGATGACTGCCAACTTTGTGCACAGTGCATGCGGTTTGGTTGCCTTTTTTGCATGAAATGCAGTTATTGCTTAGGAAGGTTCAAAAAAAAGTGTTATTTGCATGGTGAAGGTGAGGGGTTTTGTTAGAATTTTGCAGACTCAATTGGGAAAGTTAGTTTCATTAACCATACATTTTTACTTCAGTCTAATGGATTAAGAAATCTGAATGTCAAAGTAAATCTGCAGACATGGTTTCACTTCTGTTTAAGTCTCTTGGTCATAGGGAAAGGGTGAGTAAATGGGTTGGGTTTTTTTGTTCCCTTTCTGTCAGAAACTGCTCATGTAAAGAAATTCAAGCAGGAAATGTCAAGCATGTTACTAATTAAACCGATGACTGCTGATCTGACTTTGTTTTCAAATGGTAGAATGGGAGGGCAAAAAGTCAAGCTGCTCACCATGAGAAGGTTATGCAGTAATAAGGTTCATGTCTGCAGAAGATGGTAAATGAATCTTTGGAGTTTACATGGTAGAAACCACAGTAATAAGCATGGTGTATAAATATTGGCTGGGTTTTGTTTTGGTCTTTTTTTTCCCCTGGAAAAATGTGCTGCTTCAGTATGCTGTTCTAAGTCAAGTGTTGCTGAAATCTGGGTTGCATAGCAAATAAATGCATGTACATATCAAGCTACTTTGATAGCATTTCTGTTCTTTCCTGACAGTGCTTTTCCAATTGGTAATTAATAGTAGCTAATGGAACTAGCAAATACATTGATATCTGTTTAAAATTTCGTTCAAAAAGCATATAGCATTTTTCACTGTAGAGATCTACAGGTTTTTCTACACTTAATTCATGCAGGGAAATAGCTGTATTCTGGGGTTGTGCTTTCAGGCATCTTGATATAATTAGTGTTGAAAACAGTTCTGTAATAAGGTTCCCTGTGCACTTTTCATATTCTGGTTACATGCTGTATCAAATATGCTATTGGATTTTATTTTTTTTCTTTCCCCACAGGCTCCCTCATTTAGTGCAGAGAGTGGCTGGCACCAGCACGACGAATAGCTCTTCAATAGAGTCGATTTTTAATTATCTGTATGTTACGTCAGGTTGTCAAATGCCTGTTTTACAAGTGCAGAGACTCTTGAGCTGTCTTAGTTCAGAGCAACCTCATGTCTCAATGTCAGGCACTCGAGTACTTATCTGAAAGTAGTTGCCTTTTATTCTATGTAATCTGGGGAAAGTTTTCCATTAAGCATGTGGTTTTCTATAGCTTTGTACATTATTTCAATCCTGCTGTAAAAGCAGTATTTCTCTTTCTGTAGTGTATTTTCTGCACTCTCTAGTTAGTTTTTGGTGTATTTTGGGGTGATAATGAGATGGTAAACAGTTTGGAGTTGATGCTCTTCAATTGTTGTCTTCATCTTACCACTCTCCTTCTCTTTGGTCTCGATTCTGCATTTTTGATCTTTTTCTCCTTCCCTGCTAGTGATTTATTTAGGCTCTCACTATCCCCTACTTCTGCATCTCTCCATCTCTTTCACCCCTGATTCCAAGCACAGTGCCTACTGCTTGCTGCTGAAGTTTCTTATCTTGTATTCAAAATTAGGAAGCTTTTCTTGGGTGCTGTTTGGATCTAGTAGTGGAGTCTCCCACTTCTAGGGTAAAACAGGCTGTGGAATTGAACTTAGTCATCGTTGCCTGCACAGATGATGGAATGTGAAGCTTTTCCTGAATTTACTCCCACATTGTCACTGTCCTCCCCCTATGCTTATCCCTGCTATAAACAAGATGGAGCATTTTTTTTTTTTAAATTTTATTTTATTTTGGTGTGGTCAAAATATCTATGTTGTGATATTTGTGCTAACTTGTGCAACTTAATGTAGGTAAAAAACCCTTTCTTCCCAGGCTTGTGAGACTTTGGCTGGAATTTTCTTAATGAAGTTAATATCCTGCAGAAGTGGTAGGTAGGACTCTTAAGGCTTACAAAATGAAAGCATGGCCTTGATGCAGGAAGTGGTCCTAAATGTAAGTGCTGGTAAGTAAGCCTGTTTAAAACAAGTAATATAATGAATGGCTGATATGATCTCTGATTTCCAGCCCCCACCCCCACTAAGTATTTAGTACTAATTGTGAGTGATAGGATTTATTTAGACACAGTGTAAACAAAATATAAACTTGTGACTAAAGAAGTCTAAGAACCACTTACATTACAGATTCAACAATGCCAAAAGTGTTTGCTGCTGGCCAGGATTTATTTCTTGTTTATGCTTACAGATTTCTTTGAATCAGAGATATGTGTGTAGTTCTCAAGGAATCCTCTAGCAGTGCACTTTCCTGGAATAAGTGCAGGTCAAAAAATAGGACAAACGCCGCTGAAACTGTGACACCTAGCTTTACAGGCCTGGTTTAAGTGTTCTTGTGAAGATGTAAGGAGAGGTTCTCTGCTGCTCTTTCTTTGTGTTTATTGTTAGCAGCCAAAGATTAAGTATTATTTTAGTTAAGTACTTATTTCACAATAAATGCTTTCAACCTTGCAAAGCTGGTTTGTATATAGAAGTCCTCCATGCATTTCCATCTGGTTACTTTTTAAATCTTCAGATTTGTTCACTGTCTGAAACAAGCTTCCTTTTCAACTGTTTCTCACCCATTTCCCTTCTGCAGCATGATGAAATTGGGAACAGTCTGCTAGCTTTATATCCCCAGTGACACATTCATGTTTCTCTACTGCAGTCCAATCTAAATTGGCTACTTTCCTAGGAGTACGTAGCAATGAGGGATAACTAGTTAGGCTGAATTATGCCACGCTGAAAGCTGCTTAGGCTGTTGATGTGAATATCCTGATAGTCCCAGACCATGCCTGACAAACAGGGCAAGGTGCTTCCCCACCTCCTGAATGGCAGTCTGGAATGTTCTGGTCCCCGTGGGTAAATTTAGGTACCTTTATCAAAGAAGGCATCTATTTCAGAACAGAGAAAAACAAGGTAGTATGATCCTTGGTTTTATGTCCGGCTTCAGTGTGAATCTGCTGTGCCTCAGGTTCTCATAGTGACAATATGTTAAACTTGATAAGGAACGACCTCGTGTCCCTTCTGACATGTTGCACTTTGACCTGGGATTGACTGACGGTCTTGACTGAAGAGCTGGAAAATCTCTTCTTGTTATGAGTGATTCTTGTAACGGGGAGCGTTTCATTCTTGGTGTTAGTGTCATGTGTATGCAATTAGAAACTCTTTGTGTCCTCTTGCCGCCTGCATGGCTTTCTAATGGAAATATAAATCCAAATTTCAGTCTAGAAGGTGGAAGTGGGTTTGGGTTGTGTTTTGTTTTGGGTTTTTTTTTTTGTTGGTTATGGGGGGGTTTATGGCCATTAGCTTTTGTCTGAAAATGGAATCTTGGTGATTATGGGAGCTGTTATATGATACACTGCTACTGTTGATGTGTTTATAGTCTGTCTTCCTAACCCATTATTGTTGGGCTGTGTTGTGAGCAAACATTGCAGCCACTTTGCTCGTAATATAATTTTTTTATTTTTTTTTTTTATACTGAGGATATCTTTGGAAATGGAAATATACAAGTCTACAGCTGCATCTCTGGTAAAATGTTAGTGGTGTTTGCCCCACTACCCCATCTTTCCAGGAGGAGTGTGTAAGAGCATCACTTCGTGCTGCATTCTTCCTTCTGCCAGTATCTTCCCTTCTAAACAGAAGGCTTGTAGAGAAACCACTAAAAAGGGAAAACACTGACAACACTTCTCCTTTAGCCTTATGAGTTCTCAATGTTGACTGGGGAAGCAAATGAAAAGAGATGGGTAAGGCACCCGGCTGGGAATAATGAAATCTGGGTTCACCTAGCACAGAACTTTAGTCTTGCAGTGCAGGCCTTGGCCTAGCTTGAAAAACAGACTGCTTGGACAAACTGGCCACGGTCTAGTCAAGAAGTCTTAATGGCAATAGGAAGTGTTTAGTCTAGTTGTATCCAACATGCGTAGCATTACACCTGCAAAACTGAATCCAAAGCCTAACAAGCTAATAGTTGAGTCTTTGTTCAACCATGAACAAAGCAGGTAGTAGAAAACTACTTGTTTAGCATATGGAGGCAGGAAGGAAGAAGGTACAAAGGGTCTTCAAGCGTATTTGGGAATGACGTGAAGGATCTCTTCAGTCAGTACACAATCCCAGTCCTGAACATAGCATATTACGTGCGTGTGTGATACCAACCTCTGCGACTCTCAAAGAAAGCAGAGATAAAACCACGGACAACATACACCATTCAGGAGCGGGCATTGTAGTTCTTGTTGCTGAGATGGACTCGGAAAGCACTGCTTGCTTGCAGGGATTTAAAACATTTCGGAAGCTCTGCATCAGAAATGAACCCTTCAGTGTTTGAGAAATGTGATGAAAGTGGCTTACACAGTCCTCATTGCAACACGAGGAGCCTAGGGAGATGGCCTCTGCAATTAGTTTGGTTTGGATTTTTTTTGTTTTGTAAGTTTTTTGGGTTTTTCTTTTTTTCTGTGGGAAGTTCCCAGCACTGCTTATGGTCTGGGGTAAGGAGAGGAGCGTGCAGGGAAAGGGAAGGATTGTGTCACCAGATCCTAAAGAAATTGATAGGAGTGGAAGAATCCCGGATTTCCTTTGCTAAGCTACTGTAGTAAACAGTTAATGGCAGTTTTCTTTCAATGTGGTTGCCTTGTGATACAGAGACTCTGTTCTAACCTCAGCCTGTGGGTTGTCACTTAATATTATGTCGATTAAATTCTGTAGGATCCTGTTCCTTTGGGCCAAAGTACATCTTTGAAAAGGTTATCTCTGCATGGACAGCAAGCACCTCATACTGCTGGGATCTCCCATGTAGCAGGGATGGCTAGCCCTTGATTTCCCCATGTATAGTTAAGCATTTGCATGAGAGAGCAAATACTGTATTAGTTCATTTTTTTTTTCTTCAGAGTAATTGAACTATCAATATATTTTAAGGATTTGCACTGTATTAAGTTATTAAAAACTAATTTTGTAAGTAAGCAGCTGTTGTTTTGGCTTAGTTTTGCTTCAGAATAATTATCTGGATGTATTATTTGCTTATATTGATACTCAAGTGTTGCATTTCAATAGTGTTTTATAATACAGCCAGTGTGTCCTATAACCTTTGAAGGAAATATAAGGCTACTTAAAAATCCAGAGGTCTATGATAAGCCCCAGGGGAAAAAAAAAACAAAAATCCAGTGCTGCTCAGTTACACTATATTTTGTTTAATCTTAGTTGGAGGGTGAAGGCCATGATGAGGAGCCATTTCTGCTTGCTTACGTGTCATATCAAGTACCTTAATTGTTTCTCTTTTTATCTCTTGAGGATGACACTTAGAAAAATATCTTTGGTTTATTTTTATCATGTATCTAGCAATTAGAAGTGAATCTAGGTTTTAGAAGAAGCCTTTGATTTTCTTTCTTATATTGATTCACCTCATCTTGAATATAACTTCTTTGTTGTGGCTTTCTGAGGCAGCAGGAAATCTCAGCGAGCTGTTGTGTTCGCTTCAGTATCAGTTTAACAGTTTGCTTCAGCGCCAAAAAGCTGCTCAGAATATGCTTCAAGGTATTGTGCTGCTGCCTTGCTTGTGTTCTGCAAAGACCAAGTAGATGCCTTTACACTTCTCACTGGCAAGAACAGAAATCTGTTTTAACTGGGGGCCTGGGAGGGTTAATACGGTGGGGAACAGCATCCTGTGTGCGTGAGACTGTTGTCACTTCTTCACCTGTTTAACGTCTGCGGTTGAAATGCCATATATTTTTAGGCATGGTGTGCTTAGAGGGTGCAGTCTTTGGGCTGGCTGCTGCATGCTGCCCTCCAAGGTGACTGTGTTTCCCCAGGGAGGTAAGGGGCCACTCCGGCACTCCAGGGAGTGGAGCAGAGGTTGCTCCAGCCTCCCCCTGCGTGAGCAGAACATGGCTGCAGCTTGTAACTGCTCAAACACATGCTGCTGCTTAGACTGTGCTCGAACACTTCTGTATGTGTGAACAGCCTTTGCCAGTATGTAGCTATTAAACAGATGAAGATAAAATATCTAATTAATGTGCAGCCGCTTTCTTACCCATTTATTTCTATATGGTACTTATTATAGTATATACATACAATTACCTTTATGTTACCAACAGAGAATCAAGATGCAAATTGGGGTAAACTGCTAATTTGGGGCTCCTTATGTGAGAAGCTGAAAGCCTCCCTTTGTTAGTCCATAACACTTCATACACACGTGCACAGATGTGCTTTCTGTAGATCCAAAGGACGGTTCTTGGTGGCTTTGGCTCAGCCCTGGCACGCAGTACTTTCACGCACTTCCACTCTGGATTTCCATGCAAACTGGGATTTCAGCCCAGTTGCACAGAAAATAAAACCAGTTATGGTGATTGCCAGTCTAAAGGTTGGTGTAAACAGTTTGCTTGCCATCACACAAGTACTTTGTGGTGAAGACTCCTGGCACTGTAATGCAGCAAGCAATTACTTGAATCTTTAAAATCATCTCGTTTCCCACTTCTGACTCATACAGAAGGCAGCTTCTGCAACAGAGTGAAAAGGGACATGCAGACAGCAGCGTCTCCTCCACCACCTGACTTTGCCTTCCTCCCCTGCAGGCCCATCTCGTATGCAGAATGAGGCAGGGCCCCCAGGGGAAAAATAGCGTCTAATCACATCACTGGAAGCAGGGTGCTTACGCACGCAGGTGCTGAAGCGAGGTCGCGCAGCCTCCAATTTTAGTTCTATTTCTGAAGCTTGGAGTACTCGTAACACTTTTCCTTCCCCCTTTCCCTCCTGCTCCCAAGCCTTGTTTATTATAAATCTAACTACTCAAAGCCTGATGATAAACTGTCATGTTTATTCATGAGTTAGTGAGAAGAAAAGATAAAAGCTAGACCTAAGCTGCAGATACAATTTTATTAGCTTACCAGGTCTGCGCACAAGGATTGCAAATGATTGTTGCTGCACCCTGAAAAGCCTTTTGGCTGAGCCCAAGCAAGTGCAAGTCCCAAGGTATAGTTCTCCAGGAGACAACTTCACTGTTTGATAGGGGAGTGATGCTTGTTAAGTCCTCTCTGTTATTTCTTTAATATCCTGTTGAGAAAAAAACCTGATGGTTTATGTCAATAAGTCTCAGGTTAGAGGGAAAGTGTTTAAAATGTCAGTTGAAATTCTGTAAGAATTTTACCATCATATGCGAGGTGTGCTGGTTAAAAAACTATTACACTGCAGCCATGGATAGGCAGGCTGTAGGAGTGTGCTTTGCCCCACAAGCTAAGAAAGGTGGGATGGCTTGCATTACAGAAACTGCAGTGTCCCTTCCACCATCACCTCCCCAAAATTCTTCCATTTCTTAGAACTTAAGGTAGAAAGTGATTAGAAGAGAGATAGGAGGAGCAGTGCTAATCTTTGGGAAGTATTTTCCATTCATGGCAGTGTTGAAGTGTGATAAAATGTTTAAATCAGATAGCTGAAGTCTGGCATTAGTCTCTGTCTGTTGTTCAGTGATAACATTTTCCTGGATTCCCCCCAGACTCGTTAAACATCATCAGTCCCAGGCGAATCTGTCAAGGACATGTGCTTGGATGAGAACTCTGCTGAAATACTAAGCAATGACCATTCGTGCCACTGATACAAAGTGGTAATTTTTTGTTGGATAGTTACAACGATGCCTCCCAACTTAGGATGGATATGCTGCCAGCTGGGCTCTGGTAAATTCTGCACTTGTGCATCGCCCAAGGTAAAGTTAAGCTCAGCAATTTAGGTCAAACCTGTTTTACTGCTGCCTAAAATAGGTTGCTTTCCATGCTTCACGCACCTGAAGTAAGGTACTGTGTAATGATTAAAAATATCACAATAGCTTTGAGCTTTTCCTTAGTCTCTACGTATTGTTCCTCTATGCCAAGGTCTCTAATCTCTTTAGTGCTTTCTGGGGAAGGAGGCAGGATTTTGCCTTCTTCCAGGAACATGACTAGTCTAAGCTACTGTCTGAATCATTAGTTTATATATAAACATCGCTATTTACTATAAAGAGCTCAACAACTACAGTAGTACTTGCTGCATGTCCTTTTGGGGTAATCTTTGCCACTTGGCTCAGTTCTTCACAGTACACATGTACTTCCTTCTCTGCAATGTTTTCATCTCCATAAAGGGTAAGAAGGGATGTGTTTATTTTTACCCATTTAGAAAGGGGTAACGCCTAGATCAGATCTGGGGCTTGAGTTCAGCACTCAGGTGGCAACACTTACAAAGGCTGATCTAGGCAAGTGAAATTCAATTTTGTTTATCTTGTGTTAAAGGCTCTGACTTGCCTATATCTTTAAAACACTTAAAAGCTAAATGTCCTCAGATTCAAGATCCTTAGGCCAGCAAAATGCTAATGTGAATGCTAGCCACAAACCTATTTTGCAGTGAAACTCCATGAACTCATTGAAAATGGTTTTCCAACACCTTAAACTATTAATACCTTAACTGGGAAATTGTTTGGAGATAGTGCTGCATGTTGATGTTGCATTTTTAATAACCCTGTTTAGCGAAGAGAATATTGGCTGGTTTATGTAGACTCAAGTGGGTCGATAAGTGGGTAACAGATGCATGTGACATGCTGGAAAACCACTTACAGAACAATAGCCAAGGTCAGCCTGTGTCATTTCTGCAGTGTGTCGCAGAACTGCAGAGCCAAGTCTCCCTCACCTCCTCTTCCAAGCAGCAGAAATGTAAACTCCTCTTCACAGATCCATGCATAAATAGATTGACTTCAGAAGAGAAGAAAGACTCAGTGGCAGGAGCTGGTTACTATGGCTATATGCATTACTCACTCTTGATGGAGAAATCAAGCCAACAATTGTTGTATACATTAACTATATTTGTATATGAAGGAAGCGCGTTGCCAGCAGCTGTGTGAAGGTGTCATGCTGAAAATCCAACTTGTTCGTGCCAGTCAAGGACTCAGTGACTTTCATGCATTTAAAGCAGCACGTACTGGAAGCAGCAAAACTTCCGCACTGTGGGATCAGGTCCTCTGCCCTCCTTACGCCCTTCTATTGCTCTGTGCAAAAGTGACCTCGATTTTCTCCCCTATGTGCCCCCAGCGATCGTAGACCAGCCCAGGTTGGAAGGGACCTCAAAAAATCGTATGGTTCAACCTTCCACGGAAAAGGAGAGCCTAGATGAGATTATCTGGCACCCTGTCTAATCGCATTTNCTACCATGTCACTGGGGGGCAAACAGCATGTCATGATGCTGCCTTGGAAGTTATGAGGGTGCTAGCTGGCCCAGGTTTTGATGCACAGAATATGAGGAGAACTGGACAACTTCATTGTCCAGCTTGTGACTTGTAGGACTGTCACCAGTGTCACTTTCCTGTTGTCAAATGTCATTGGAATTGATTGGTGAGGATAACAGTAACTGTGGGTAGGGAGAGATCTATAGCACAACCACAAGCCTTGTTTTCATTGGCTACGATCGTAAAGTAAAATATTTTACCTTTCCTTTTTGACGTTATCCCCTGAAGCCAGTGTTTCTGGCAAATACAGTTCCCTTATTTTGTTGCAGGGTGACTGTCAGGGGCTGTCAGCGCTGGGCGTTGGCTTCCCCCTTTATCCAGTGCTGCACAAGCATGCGAGTGTTTGGTGCCTGTGGGGGATGAAGCCAAAGCTGTTACCATCAAGGGCTCTGGCTAAAGCTCTTGTTTCTGTTTCCAGTACCTAAATTTTCGTGCAAGTTGAAGCAGTGGACTTGGGTGTTCTGGAGAGAGGGTTTCTAGCTTAGAGCCCAAACCAACAAAGCGTTTCTATTATCTGCTTGTCAGTTGTAACCACTGTTAAGGCTGAAGCAGTTTTTACACTTGAAGTAGGGGCTGAATATTTAATCTGAGCAGAAAATAGATCATATTTTCTGCAGATCTAGAGGCTTGCCTTTTGAAAATGGACTAGCTTGTTGCAATCTGCAAATCTTTTAATTAGCCTGAGTTCAAATTAATTAAAAACTGTCATTTAAAGAATTAAGCATTTGTGCATTTTAGCGAGTTCTGAATGATCTTAATGAAATAAAACAGGCACTTAGAACTTTCCATATAATGAAACATAATTGAAATCTTTCGCTTGCATGTATATGAAGAAATAATGAAGCTAATAATTAAGCCAAGTTATTAACAATGGCTGAATTTAATGCTACATACAGAGTACAGCCAGGCTAAAAATTCTTAAATAGGTCCACTGTGACATCAGAGATAATGCAACTTATCAGTCTTCTGCAGTGTCATCATTTAACCTGGCAGACTGTACTATATAGACATTTGCTCACTTCCCCTCCCCCTCGCCATGCCCTGTGGGATGGGGGAGAGGATTGAAAAGGAAAAGGTAGACCTCATGGGTTGAGATAAAGACAGTTTAATAGGACAGAAAGGAAGAGAATAATGGTGAAGACGGTGATAAAAGATATACAAACCAAGTGATGCACAGCACAATTGCTCACCATGCGGAACCAATGCTCAGCTAGCTCCTGAGTTGTCGTGCTTCCTGGCCAGATCCCCCACAGTTATATATGGAGCGTGACATCATATGGTATGGAATATGCCTCTGGCCAGTTTGGAACAGCTGTCCTGCCTGTGTCCCCTCCCCGCTTCTTGGTCATCCCCCCCCCTTCTCATTGCCAGACCACTATGAGAAGCTGAAAAGTCCTTCACATCTTGGCAACATCTAAAATCATCTGTGTGTTATCAACATTATTCTCATCCTGAATCCCAAACACAGCACTGTACCAGTTGCTAGGAAGCAAATTAACTTGGTCCCAGCTGAAACCAGGACATGCAGCTAATTTGCAGGGAAGCACTTTACTGGCTGAAATGCCACTCTTACAGGGGACAGAGCACACGCAGACTTTCACTAGTCGATTGTCAGCGCCACTTAGCTTTACTTTTTAAAGGTTGAATGACTTAATAGTTGAGTGGCTTGCATGTTTCTGCTTGAAATATCCCCCATATCACTGAAACCTTGCCTGCTGGTGAGAATGAGGGAGAGCCACAGACAGCATCGGTAGTTTGGAGATTGCAGGACTCAAAGTAGGATCTTCACACCATCTCTTTGTATGTGTTCCCACTTTTCTTTTTAAAAAAAAAAAAAACACAAGCCAGTTGTTGTACTGCAAAGTAAAAGCCAAACCTGTGAGTGGAACTGGCTGCTGTGTGAGGCTCCAGCTGCAAAATATAGGTGCAAGCCTCTTTAGAGAACTGGCAACCACTGTTGCACTTCTTCAGTAACTCTGCCCTTAAAATAGCGCTCTGCTGTTCAGTGCTCTGCTCCTCCAGAAGGCCAGAAGTCTTGTGCAGGAGCCCCAGCTGGTGCTCCTCGCTCAGTCTCCATGTAGTCGTTTTGAAATGAGAACTTACTGAACGGGAGAAAAGAAAAAACCTTGTTAAAATGAATGAATGCGAGTGATTACTCATTCAATGACTTCAGAAAGGTGGAATAATCTTAAAAAAAAAAAAAAGCTTGTCGGAATACAAACACTCAGATGCCTTAGTCACAGTCTGTCCTCACTACAGAGCAACATTAAGACTTTTTGAACTCCCTAAGTATATGTTTTCTATTTCAATTTAGTTGGGTTTCTTTTTATCCAATCTCTTAATTTCCAGGATCAGTGATACTTGGTTGGAGGCTAATGGCAGCATTCTGTCCTTAATATGTATTTTTCTTCAAGTTGAATACACAAATACTGGGCTGGGTTTACTTAGACTGACTGATCAGAAATACTGTTGGTGCAGGAGAATGGTATATTCTCTGTGTATTTGCATTTTTAATCATCAGTTCATGCAGAATTTTCAGCTTTTTCAGCTTTTCTTTTATTTAAGGGCCCTAATCCTTTACGGCTAGGAAGATACTCTCTTACAAGTGCTGCATCTCTAAAGATAATTCTGATAGATACCAGAAGTGCTGAGTCTTGAGAATGATAAATTACATGTCAGTGCTTAATATGTTTTGCCAGATTGTAAAAACATCCAAGGTGATGTGTCCGTCCTCATGTTTCAATGAGGGGGTTATTTTGGGGTAGGAAGGGGGTGTCTCTGAAGACAGTAATGAACAAAGAAGGAGTAAGATTGAAACGATATCTGCTAATTCTTCTTTCTTTCCCATATATGAATAGAATAGAATAGAATCATTAAGGTTGGAAGTGACCTCAAGCCTTTTGTAAATGCAGAGCCACAAGCAATGAGCTCTCCTGGCGCTCTACTTCTGCCACGCGCTTCCCCCGAGTCCAAAAAGAGAATGGTGTGGAAGGTGCTTACAGGTCGGCTCCTAGATCATCTTTGTCTGTAGGGAGGGAGAGAAAGGAAATGATGCTAAGGAAAAATAAATTATATGACTATGTGAAGGCGTGGCTGATTGTCACTTGGCTTGCTCTTTGAATGCACGCTGTTATGAGCAGCCTTCACAGCTGGCAGAGGTCCTTACACAGGCCCTCACACACACGAGGTCTCCTCGCTCAGCCCATTGCTGCTGAGCTGGGCAGTGGCAGTCAGATACAAACCCTATGCAGTGAAAGAGCACTGTGCAAAAATATCTTTCCTTTGCTAATACCTTGTCACTTCTGGTTCTGATAATGGTGGTGGGAGATGCTTTTTGGAGATAGCTGGATTGAGCTGGACATTGCTGACTCCCAGAGCTGGACTGTTGTGAAGGGACTTGGAAGGCCCTTTTTTCCATGTTATGACTTTATCAGTCAGAGATTTAATGTCAGAGATCTGGAGCTCAGCTCAGCAGAGCCCCATGTGACACGCCACACATGGCGTGTCTGCTGTTACTGCTAACAACCAGGCTGTGGTATGGGGAATAGGAAGAGAGTGGAAGATTTTGTTTCCTTAGTGCTTTTGGAACCTCCTTTCCATAAGGCGCACAAAAGCACTCATTCATACTTGGCGGTTTTAGGGGGTTTTTTGATGCTCGTTAAAACACATCTTGAAGCTGTAGTCTGAAATACTGTGTCCTTTCTGGTTAAGGGAGTATATGGATGTTTTTTTCTTTGAACTTTATGTGTACGCGGTGAACAAATCAGTCAGACCTGTCTGTACTGCATGGGTATAGGACAGAATTGGTGCCCAATGTTGGACTCAGTCTTAAATGGCGTTTGGCTTAGTATTTCTGGGGAATGGATTTGTATGTCTGCTTTCTGATTCCTTCTCCCATTGACATAAATTCTACTGACTGGTCTCATGCTTCAATTTGCATGCTTTTCCCCTGTCTAGACACAGACACTGTGTGGTAATAGAAAACTATTAGTAGTTCAGGTATATTCAGGGTAGTTTTCTGATTACTGCAAGTAGCTAAAATTCAAGTCTGTGTGTCCAATGGAGAGTGAGACAAATTTTCCTGAGATGTAACTTTAAAGATAATGGGCATTGCTATTATCTTTGAACGTATCTACCTATTCTGCTTTGAACAACAGTGCCACGGTTCCTTATGCTTTCAGTATCTAAAATCTGCCTCCCTTGTTCTTAATTCAGAATAAACAAGTTGGGCAAGAACGACTTGCCATTAGTTTTTACATGGGTAAATTTCCTACTTTTTAAACTACGTAAGTGTGAAAGGGATGACCCATCTGGTGAGAAGCTGGTCTCTCCATGGAGAAGATTGTGACTCTGATTCCCGGGGTTCTGCCAGTTCCTACAGCCCTATTGCCTGGTTTCTGTATTGCAATGATTGGTTTTTTCTCTCCCTTTTTTTTTTTTTTGGAGGATGGGTACATTGCAGCTCTTGAAATGTGAAGGTGCGTCAGTTAAGGAATGAATGCATGTATCCAGACCATGCTGGCTATGCAAAGGAAATCATTCTGCAATTCATTCCTTGTGGTTCTGGTGCACATTTGGGTGAGGATGGGAGGGGAGATTTTTCTGCTGTGGAAAATCCCTGTGCATCAACTGCAGTACAACAAGAAGGACTGGAGTTTCCATCAGGACCAATATATCTTGACAGGCAAGAGGCAGAATAATTCAACTTAAAAAGTAAAGTTCCTTTTCTCTTTTCCCATAGTATATTTTCATACCCCAAAAAAGCCCATATTTTTGTCAAAGTTCTGTGACAAATTTTGCAGCTAAGCCTTCTGCTGTAAATTTGGATTTTCTGAAAAGCATGAGTGATGATTTAAGAAAAAAATACATCTTTCTATAACTATATGAATAAAAATGTTATTTTGTTGCCCTGTAGGAGTTACTGTTAGGATCCCATTCTCTCTTCTAGCAGAGACAAGGCACAGGCACCGGACCTGTAGAACAGCATCTGGAGAGACAAGATGAATAACCATCTGCATCCACAGGGCAGTTCAGCAACCTCTCTTCAATCGAGACTATTCTAAAATGCTCTTTTGGTGAACAGGTTTGAATAGATGGAGCTGCTGGTGGGAAGTTTCTGTGGGATGGGCTGGATAGATCAAAACTTGAGGCTTTCTGCTGAGTGAGTTTTGATGAAAAGCTAACAAGTTACTCAACAGGGCTGGTGGTCCTGTCAAACGAGCTGTTTGATGTTTTCATGCTGCTGAGCTACTGGTACTTAAGTGAAGCTTGAGGCTCCTTGTAAGGCAGGGCACATTTCTCGTTCTTGCTCAGTGTTTTTACAACAATCTAGTTTTGCATCATCGTACTAGATGCATTACTTCATTTCTTCTTCCCTTTTCTTTTGTAGATCATTGTGTAAGACCTAAAAATACATACATGGCAGGTACTTTGGCTTTGTGCGATATGCTTTGTGCAAGCATATAATTTTATTTTATT
This sequence comes from Psophia crepitans, assembly GCA_013399095.1. Classification (NCBI taxonomy): domain Eukaryota; kingdom Metazoa; phylum Chordata; class Aves; order Gruiformes; family Psophiidae; genus Psophia; species Psophia crepitans. Next base: position 41,512 of record VWZZ01007174.1, read on the forward strand.
TTTTTCCCCCATCTCTTTCATTTTTCCCCCTCTGTACATAAAATGTATATTTCAATTACAAAAAAAGACATCAAAAATCAGTTCTGTTACAGCAGGATTAGCTGGTGCTGGGGAGCCAGCGTGACTCTAGAGGGAGTTGTGCCTGTAACCTCACTGGACATCTCAGCTGCTGCTCGCTGTTGTGGCAAAGGAGGTCCTCCTCCCCAAAGGCAATGCCCAGCTGATCTCAGCAATGGTCTCTTGGTGGGTTTTGGTATAGACATGTAGCGTGGCCTATCTTTAAAGGGCTCTGTGGGTTTTTCGGGGTGGTCCAGCATTGTCTTTTCTCACCGTTGCCCCCCCGACCCCCTCTCCTGTAACTCCTGGTGTCTCGGCACTCCTGTGTCTGCCCTTCCCAAACAGCGCTGAAGCAGGGGGAGTGCAGCAGCCCAGCGTGCTTTCTGGTATCGCCCTGCCATGCCTCTTCAGAAACTCATTAGGGGTTAGACATGATGCACGCATTCAGCAAAATAGAAATCCCCTCTGCAGAAAAGAGGCTGAGCCTAAAGAGCTGCAGGGGTTTTGCTGGTGGCAGGATTTCAGCTGTGCCGTCAGCCTCTGTGTCTCGCTGGTGCTGAGCCTGGCTAGCAGGAGCCTGGCGTAGCGAAAGCGGGGACTGTGGCGGAGGTGGAGTCCACCATGGTTTGGCTGTGATACAGCACCAATTTGCAGGGCCAGTTTTGTAGCTCTCCAAGGGAAAAGTTGGTTTGATCTCGTATTAAGCTGTAAGAAGCATCACAGATAGGAGGGGAGAGATTAGAAAATAAACTTATTTTCACATTTGTAAATATGTGTGTATATATATATGTTTAGATATACACACAGACTTATAAATATATGTGTGCTTATATATATATATTTCTGCGCACGCACCAGCCAGTCACTCCAGAATGTTGCTGCTGGAGAGAAGGATGCCATGTCCATTTTTGGAGGTGTTCAAACTTGACTGACAAGAAGCATCGAGTCATTAGACCATGTGAGAAGCACAGATCTGTGCTTTTTCAAGTTCATGGCAGAAAGTAATACCTCTGGAAAACAGATTTTTCTTTCAAAACTGCCCTTATTTTTTACCTTATCTTTTTCAAGAAGCTTTGCCGACTGAGTTTCCTGGTGGAGGTGACCAGCTCAGTGTAACTGTGCTTGGAAAGAAACAGCGTCTTGTCTTTACATCCTGTAAGCAAATGCAGAAAAACTCACACAGTTTGCTTCCTGCAGTGCCTTCTTGCTGCTTAGTGTTGTGTCAGTCACATCAGGTTTATTCTGTTGGCACTTGCAATGTTAATAAAGCATCCCCCCATGGCAATTATTTCACCAATTAAACTGCCGCGGCATTTTTTTAGTATAGTTTGCAGTTGGCATGAGGTAAACACAAGATAGCGAACAATCCTTGACAGAAAGTCGAGTTATGACTCAGAGTTACAGGAGCAAAAAATTGAAAAATCGCTTGTGCCTAAAAAGGCATGAATTTTTTTTCCCCCCTCACCTACTCTCAAAAATAAAGCTCCACAGCAGCAAAACCAGGGGAGCAGCAAGGACTGTACCCACCTCTGCCCCTACCTGAGAGGCAGGCTCTGAAACCTTGAGGCTGAAATGGAAATAAGGCAGAGGAATGCAAGCGGGCTTGCAGGAGCTTGGCACCGGGAGCTAGAATGTGTTGCCTCTGAAGGCCCGGGAGTATTTTAGGGCAGTGCTGCCTATTGAAATGGAAATGTGGTTTTCAGGCTGCTTGAGCAGAGAGTGTGCATCACAGTCACAGGCTGAAGTAGGGGTAATGAAGTACCCCGTCTTTGATGCCAGACTGTGTAACACAAACGCTAGAGACATATTTATGGATTTTTTTTTCTCTTTTCTGCAATGATTAAGGCTAAAGTACTTCTGATGATTAACTTCAGAAGGGAATAATAAAGTTGGTGAATGGGCTACAGTAATTCTAATGACGTGCTGTGCAAATAAATGCTTGGTTAATGAATACCGAAAAGATTAACCTGAACTGCTTACATGCATTATTAGGGCTTTTAACTCCCTGCCTTCCCCCAGCGGTGATGGAAAATGCAGAGCAGTTTAAAGTGGGGAGACCACAAAACTCAGCAGTGGCAATTAGGCTACATGAAAGTTGGGAGAAGGATGCACAGCAGTTCTGAAAACGCGCCATTACGTACTGTCTGACCCGACTGGCAGGGTGGGATGGTTAAGATTATTGGAGACTGGAAACTTTTCTCAGAGGGGATGGGGCACGTTAGCTTTTACAGAGAGAAGAGCAAGAAGGCACATGACAGAAACCTCCTTTCCCTTCCCTGGTACATCTCCAGAGCAGAGGAGCTGTGACCATTTATTTAGTTAGGCATACTTCTTACTGTTTTCACCTCCCTATTTTTCCTAGGGCTGTGAGTCAGTTTGAGATTGATTTATCAGCGCTGCTAATCTGCTCTCAAAGCGCTGTCAGTCTCACTCGCAGAAGCCGAGCTCTCCCATTAAAACCCTGACCTATTTAAACGTTCTTAAGATACCGTAATGATCGAGTGTCAGCAGGGGAGAGGCAGCAGTGACAGCTATGAAATGTTTATTATGCTGGCTGGGGTTGGGAGGGGAGCGCGCCGATGCAGGCCGGAGCCCGATGCTTGGCACGGGATGAGAGGCATGGGCCTGCTGGCAGCGTGGCCGCCGCGCGGACACGGCTGTGCGCTACCCAGCTAGTAAGATCGGCTGCTCTGCTCTCGTGGTTTCCTGCGGTAATTCTCCACAGTGGTTGGTGATGCCAAGCTGCTCAAAGAGGGAAGAGGTATTCTGTTTCAGGGGGCTGCGTGCTGATAGCAATAGATCATGGATTTCGGTGGCTTAAAAGGCACTTAAAACATTTCTGATGGCTTCAAAATTATTTCCCCAGGCGTGTTTGCATGGAAGCGGACGCGTTTAGATTTCCTTTAGACTATCACACCACGGGGTAGCCATCAGCAAAGACTTAAGTGGAGGAAACTATTTGAAGGGATGATTCTGAAAGGAGCATGGCCAGAAGCTCCCGACAGCTCCCCAGGCTGCAGGCGCTTGTGCCCACTGCCCCGCATGCACACTGCGGCAGGGGGAGCACCAAGGCTTGCAGAAACCTGAAAACCTCCGGTTCTAATAAGCAAATCTAGCTGTCATAAACGCACTTTAAATGTACTGTTCAGTGCCAATTTTCTCATCCTTTAGAGATATAGCAGAGTGCAACTATTTTTAAAGCTAAGCTTCTCTCCCCCTCCAGTTTCTCTTTGGGGCATCAACGGCTTGAAGAATCAAACCGTAATTCCTCACAAGGAAAATACATCCACCCCTACAGGATGGGCCAGGATTTGCTGCTGGCTACAACATTCACATTTTTCTTCTGCTGAAACCATTCCCACATGGATGACCTTTTTCTTTCAATGAGCATCTGACTAGATCATTTTGGCTCTTTCCCATTTGCCCTTTAAATGGAAACTGCAACAGCAGCAGAGACCATTAGCCAAAAAAAACCCAAACTAACCCCGAGGTAAATAACAGGTTTTCAATCTCTTTAGATACAGTTGCTTAGATGTATCTCTCAGAGGGGATAGTTGTTTTGCTTACTTATGCAACAGTCCAGAGGATCTTGACTCAGAAGACACTTTCTCCAAGCATCTATATCTTGAACTAATGTCCTTCTATCTCATTGATCTTGCTTTTCAGGAGTGCAAGATTATTACAGTGCACATTTTAATAAGAGGTCTAAAGGCCAGCTTTTGTCAAAACACAGCTGCCTGGTCAATATTTTTTTTTTCATAATAGAGAGGGTTCATAACTGGGCTTTTACAGATCCCAGATGCCAACTTTTCTATATAAGACCACAATGTTGACACTATCTGTGTCTTGAGCTGATAAACGTTATTGCATTCCTTTGCAATATGTAATGTTATTAAAAATAGGTTAGTCACAAGGGCTTCTTATCAAAGTCCCTTGTTTCCCTAGAAACAGTGACCAGCATTAACCTTTCTAAAAGTAGCCTCTGCAAGAGACAAATGTCTTTGGTTTTCACTGCTACAAATTTAATCTAGGGGAAACGTGCTGCAAATTCTGGTTGATATTAAAAGAAAGCAAATAAACTCCAGAAAGGCGGGAATAACATGTGCAGTATCAATTCACATCAGGCTCATAAATACAATAAATCGATCATGCTTGAACCAGCGCTGGCTGTGTCCCTTTCTAAGTGACACAAGCATTGAAATTGCATTGGCATCAGCTACAGAAACAGTTGTTTAGAGCCCCAAAAAAGAAAAAGGAGGTGTGGGAGCGAGATTGCAGTGTTCATGCAGGACCGATGAAAGCTGAGTATTTGCAGAAGAGAAAAAATGTAAGTGATAACGGCGTATTTGTAAAAAGATGCCGCCTTCAAAGCAAAGTAGGTGGTAATGGGAATATTGTGTTTAGAAGTAAAGCTACTGGCAATGTGAGAGAGCAGGAGGGAGAGAGTAACAGCGTGTTATACCCTCATGGTATGAAATAATCATATTCTCAATGTTCACAGCAGACTAACAGCATCCACAAATCTTGGCGATGCATGCAATTTACCTTGTTTCAAACTATGTGATCAGGAGCATCTGCTTGAGCTTTGCACAGTCTCTCACTGTTCAGCTAAGCAGCTGAGATCACTAGCTCTGTTTTATTTTTTTTGCCAGATATGAAACAACAAGGTGATGAGTTAGATCCGACATCAACGCACATCCCTGCTGCAGGGCACCGAGCACCTCTAAAGCAGCAGGCGGAGAAGGGTGGCAAGCGATTCTGGTTTAAGGAAAGGAGTGAGAAGAGCGCGACAGCCGGCTGAGTGCTGGAGCGTGATGCACGCCGCTCCTTTTCAGCCGGAGCCCAAGTTCCTTTCACAGATGTGTCCAGACCAGGACCGAAAGCCTCATGCCTAGCTTTAACAGAGGGCCCCCTCCTCAACTTCAGTCTGTCTGGAGGTGGGCATGCCCCAAGCAAAGCAACAGTGATTCTCTGTCTCTTGGTTGCATTCCCCAAACGCTAAAAATAGCGGGCCCCTAACGCCTGCCACATCAGTCTCCTGTCTTTGAGTCTATCACTTTCATAAATCCCTGTTTCTCACAAACCTGCTTTGCCTGTGCAACCTGTCACTGTCCAGCCATCAGGACAACAGCTTTAAAAATAGCCGACTGAGTATGCAAGCATTTTTCTTCTTGCCTGGTCACAAACCAAACCACTTGCTCCTGCGGGTATCTAGGAATTCAATGAAGCTGTGGATAAGCTCCCTCCCTGCTCCCCCTTGCTGCCTTGGAAATGAGTTTTCTCAAGCACTAATAAATTGTCTTTTCTTATAGCTGACAAGCATTATCCACAATATTTATCTTCTTTTGTGCTTTTAGATTCAGTTTATGCTGGAACCAAAGGAAACCTATATATCTACCCATGCTGGTAAAAGCAAATCAATCTGGATGTGTCAGTTCTTTTGCTATTTATGGCTTGAAGTGAAATGAGACCTGAGTTACTTATGGCATTTGCTTTACGGAAAAATGAGTTTACGATAAGGCAGCTAGATAGTGCCTAAATTCGGTCTTATAAGTGAGTTTCCTAAAGGAAAGCACTCACTAAAATTGATGCCTACTTTGTTCGTTATCTGTGATTCACTTTCCAGGCAGAATCAATATATTCTTAAATTTCTTCACTGTCTTGCTTGCTCATGAACTGAGGAATACCTGTGTAGCCCAAACTTGAGCCTACAGGCTTGGCTTTTATTCTCTGAAGACAGGGATTTAAAGCACTTGACTGGGATGTGAGAACTCGCATCCTGGTTTTGTCCCTTGAAGAGAGTTTGACTCACATAACCAAATTCACTTTAAAATTATTTGACCCTTGTGCAAGCAGTTTTGATTTCCCTATTCTAGGGGAGTTACATCTGAATGGTCTTAATTTCCATCCTGCCCTCCCCCAAGCCCATGGCAATCAAGTTCTGAGGCACTTGGAAAAGCAATACCTGCCCCTGTGAAAACACAGAGGCAGGAAAAGCTTCTTCCATGAAGTCATGGAGCAAGAATGGTGTGGCAAGGAGTGTGCTGCTCCCTGCTGACATTCCTGCCCTCACCCCCCACCCCCCTTCCCCAGGGAGCAGCCACACGTGTCCCCTCCTCAGGCATTGTCTCCTTACCCGGGATCCGGTGGACAAATATAGGCACGGAGGAAAACCGATGATGCCTTTAAACAGTTATCACCAATGACCTTGAGATAGGGGCATATAAAGCCTCGACCCGTCAGAGTCGTGACACTTTCTGTGTGCTCTCCAGGGTGAGTACCAACCTCTCTCACTTCTAAATGTGGGTAGCCAGCTGTGCTCTAACACTGTACCATGGGTTTGATGTGACTAAGGTTTTCGTGTGGCTTAAGGTTTTTGTAGTAACATCACTAAACATACAGCACTATGTTAGTCATCCTAGGATGCTGCTTGATCGCTAGGATGGCAAATATGTGTTTCTTCTCTAACATCAGCACATTCATTTAGCCAACTAGAATAACCGCTTAGTGAAGTGTCAAGTCCCTTGTAATTGTGCATCTGTGTGGACTGATTAGCCAGTACCTGCAAGTCATATTTTCTGTCTTCTGTATCATCTGCAAGAGGTGGTGGCTTATGCAGTCTGCAATTTTAAGCAGCTCGTTGGTCCAAGGGGTTCTTTAATCCAACCTGAGTTACGATGCCTAGAGGATTACTGGATTCCCTCTCAGAGACAGGTGACGCCTGCTGTTATCGCCATTGCAGGCAAGCGGTGAGCACTGCCGTAGCTCTTCCAACAGTCCCAGTAAAGACTGATGAGGTCCCTCCTTTCCAAGTCTGAATGCACCACCGAATTGTTGGTGGTTCTGGGCATGCCACTTAACTTTGTGTACCAGTATTGGCTTTCTACAGGGCGTAGATGTTTCACACATCTTCCAACGTTCGTATACAAGGGACGGCTCTTTTTGTTGTTAGCTAGAACAGACCGAGAGCAAAGTGAATGTCTTTAGCTCTGCCTTGTCTTTCCTGACTATACTGCCTTTGAAAAATAGTCCTATGACCATAAACCAAACAGCGTTTCCAATTTCTCAGATCTGGCAATGGATTTGCCTCATTGAAGGCTCTGCACCTGCAAGGTGTGTGCTGCCTGGGCTCTGACCTCTGTCATAACTGCAAGCACATGAGACTGCTGAAGAAAAAGGGACTCTCTCCCCAGTGTTGTAGTGGTTGGTCTTGAATATGGATTAAAAAATAAACAAAATGAGATAAGGTGATAGCTGAGCGACTGCCCCTAAGAGGTCTGCAAATGGAGCTAGGTTGCACAGAAGTGGTTTAGAGTACTTTAGTGTGTGTTAGGACTTGTGAGAATCTGTCCTGGATCCTAGAGGTTAACACTGGAGTGGGTCCTCTGGCATTTGCACGTTTAATGTGTAATGACACTTACATACTCTGACGCTGTTCTGTTTAAATGTATGAACTGATGTAATTTCATTGCTCCACTAGAGCTAAGACAGACTCCCCGTGGGAGAGAGACTTTGCTGTGCTAGTTTTGGGTTGTGCATCCGGTTGGGAATTCTGGTCAGCTCAGATAACGTTAAAGTAATTGGCGCTAGATGTGCTTATGTAGGCCCTTAATCTTTAAAAAGGGAGAAAGTTGAGGCTAGTTCTGAAGAAGAAAGTTTTTTGCTTTACAGCAACAAGACAGAAGGTCTCAAGCTTGTACTGCAACAGCAGGAGAGGGCTGAGTGTAAAACGTTTGGCAGCTCTGCTGTCTGAGGGCTTTACATTCCCCAGGAGGAATGTGTTGAAAAAAGTCTGCCTTGGTTGATGAAGGTTTTTTATCCCTACCAGGATTTTGTTAGAAAGATTGAATTAAATTTTGAAAAATTACAGTGTCTGTCTTGATAGGACTCTTGAAAATTTGTCCAGCTGCGTAGGATATTGCACAGTAAATAAAACAAGGGAAGAGGTAATATCTGAGGGTCATTTGTACAGCTTCGAATAGTAATCAGATGGTGTCTTGAATTTAAAGAAAAAAAATATCTGAAATTCTTAAATTGTTTGTGTGTGTGTACACCTTTTAGCAGTGGAACTTCTTTCAGATCTTTTCTGGACAGCACCATGAGTATTTTATGTTTCAGTGTAAGTATTTATGTGTGTGTATTAAAAAAAAAAAAAAGAAACCACAAACAAACAGAACCCCAAACCACCCATATCTGTATGCTTACTTTAGAGAGTACACAGCAATCAAAGTAGTTGCTTGGCAGTACAAACACAGCAAATAGGTCTCGCTTATGCCCAGGTCCCCTGCCCTCTCTTTCACAATAAAAGGCTCCTAAACATGTGGCCTTGTCATTTGAGCAAACAAGTGTAGGTATTAAGCTGGACTAATAAGCTCAAATCAGCCTAGAAGACTGTGAAGCCCTTGCATNCCTTAAACACCCGCAGGGACAGTGACTCCACCACCTCCCTGGGCAACCTGTTCCAATGCCCGACCACCCTTTCCGAGAAGAAACTTCTCCTCATCTCCAACCTGAACCTCCCCTGGCGCAACTTGCAGCCGTTCCCCCTTGTCCTGTCCCCTTGGCTGCGCCTTGCTGCAGGGGGATACCCCAGCTGGTGAATTTGGGGTACCAGCCACTTGGGAAGCTGCGCCAGCACAGGACCTCCCCGAGCCGTGTTAGTCCTGACTTTCCTAATGTGCTAATTCGTGCAACCAGAGGAGCACGCTGCAGGTAGCAGAGCTGGCTCCAGCTTCAGTGCCTGCTTTCTCCAGCATGAGCTTGGGCCTCCGTCCCTGGAGCCACACCAAGGGTGCAACGCACACCCTTGCAGCCGTCCTCAGTTTGCAGCAGTGAAGTCTTGCTCCGTGATGCCCAGAAAACACCTGCCTGAGATAATGCTTGAAGTGGTGGAGCGGCATGGCCCCAGGAAGACGTGCTGCATGCCTGCTCTGGGTGAATTTAAAAGGAGCCAGAGCAGACACACACACACACACACACCTCCTCACCTCTGGCTAAGTGGTTTTTAAAATCACAGCTTCAAGTGGGCTGGTTTATCTCTTGCACTTAAGCACCATTTGTGCCACAAAGAAGAGATTAAATTCTCCTGTGGAGATAATTGCCATCCCACGTCCAGGTTTTGAACCACACAGGATCTGGCTGGCTTTAAATAAGCTGAGCCAGGGAAGGGTTTAGCTAAGGGTGCAGTATAGCCCCAAATCTCTGTTAGGTATTTGTGTTTCAAATTAATCATCGCTTTGATCAGCCGCCTGTCACTTTGTGCTAAGTGTTTTCTATTTCCTCAGATTGTCCATGAAATAGATTGATTTCTTTCCCCCCCCCTCCTTCTTTGGTAGACCAGGTCCCTTTCTCTTTCTTCTTTGAGCTGTGCCACCTTGAACCCTTGCCAAGATGATGGACATGTCGGAATTCGGGGAGGCTACTCCCTTCCTCCGAAAGAGCGAGAAGGAGCTGATGATGGCACAGACCGTGGCCTTCGATGGTGAGTTGCAGTACCCTTTATGCCACCAGTGGCCAGTTAAGAGGGACAAGGGTTACAGCCAAGTGCTGCTGTGGGAACACAGAGCAAAGTGGGATGCAAAACCTCTGTTGGTGCCGCTGGGCTGCTGCTGCTGCTTGAGGTAGCTGGTTCAACCAAGTTCTGGTTGATTGATCTGGCAAAGCTATTAAAAAACCCCAGGTAGTACTAAATAGAAATAATCTATCAATTTACAGCAAATAACTAATTAACGAGGTTTAGAAGCAAGGCATATTTGTACTGCTCTGCTAAAGGAGGGATCGCTTCTTTGTCCGGCTGAAAGAAAAGGCCGTGCATTGATGTTCCTGTAACGAGAGAGATTCTGCGGCCTGACTGGATGTCTCGTTACGTTGTACCTGTACATCTGTTCGATTTGCAGGCCGTATGACAATCTGATGTTAGCTTTTACTTCCCCACAATTTATTTTTCATGAAATGGATTTATATGAGCCCCGAGGTGCAGTACTAAGTATAAGCACACCCACCACCACAGCATCTCACCATTCAGAATAGCTGCTGTGACTAACGGCCTGAAGTCCAGTGCAGCTGCACCAGACTCTAAAAACCCACATACATAACTCGGTGTGGGTTATTAATGTTGCTGTTTTTCAAGACAAACCTCAGAAGAACACGCAGGAAGAAGGTTGAATCTGATAGCTGGCAGACAAATACTGTGGGCTGAAGTCCTCGCTCAGATTGCAATTTTCTGTGTGACTTTTTAGCAAATGCCTTAGTTTGGGCTTGGATCTCAGTTCCTCCATCTGCACACTGGTGACAGTGATTATGGATTTCCCGTGGAGGCTGAGGCTTAGCCAGCATTTGTGAAATATTTTGACACCTTGTGCTGGAAGGATCTAGAGCAAGCCAAGCGGTAGTTTCAAAGGGGAGACAACATTTGGGAGCCCTACGCCTTCTGCTTTGGCAGGCAGCTCCCCAGCACTGCCGATCTGCTGCAGTCCCAGGGGTTTTGTGTCGCTTGAGCAGAAAAAGTAACCCAGCAATCTCGCTTAGCAAGGCAGGGTGTGACTGCTTGACGCAAGGCTGTGAACCCTCGGTCTCCTTAATTTCACAGGGAAGAAGAAATGTTGGGTTCCCGATGAAAAGAAAGCTTATGTTGAAGCTGAAATTATAGAAACCAGCGGTGGCAAAGTGACCGTGGAGACGACAGATGGAAAGGTACAAAACTGGTTTTGTTCGATCTGTGACTAACAAGGTTGGAGCAGCAAGTTCCAGAAACTACCTGTCCCACCTTAATCTCAGCTTCCTGTTTCGTGAAATGGGCTGCGGATGGGAAGCCCCAGTAACTGATGCCACGTCAGAATGACACATGAAAAAGCACCAAGGGAAGACTAGTGATGCAGTGGTGGGTAATTGAGCAGCAGCCTGGGCACTGTGAGAGCTGCTGTGGGTAAAAGTACCTCCATCTCAGCCAGACCCAATACAGGTATGCAACCAGCCGGCTCTGGTTTGGACCCCAGAGGTAAAAACCCAGGCTGTAGCTAAATCCCATGGCTCCTTTCACAGCCGTAAGACCGCGTTCCTTACTTTCATCTCGGCCTTCCCCCATTCTTATGATAGCCGTGAAAACAAACAGTATTACATACATAGGTTGGGTCTGACCTGAAGGACTTCTCTCTGCAGGGGGAAAAAAAAAAAAAGTTCTTCTATAAGATGTGTGAAGCGACAGAAAATTCTGGTGTTTTCCAGTGTTGCTTTACTTATTTGTCTTTGCAGACCATGACTATAAAAGAAGATGACTTGCAGTCAATGAACCCTCCCAAATTTGACATGATCGAGGACATGGCTATGCTGACCCATCTGAACGAGGCATCTGTGTTGTACAATCTGAGAAAGCGCTACAGAAACTGGATGATCTATGTAAGGGTCATTACGAGGGTATATTTAGAAATCTGTATTTCAAGTGCAGATTTCATGTTTGAACATGTGTTCTTCATATTCAGTTTACAACTTTGATAACTCAGAAAACTGAGGGTCTTGCTCATCTTTTCAGGAAAGACGTTGCTTGGCACTGGCTTGTGTGTGAATACAGACAGGCAAAACTGAATAAGATGGTGTAAATAAAATTCTTTGGTTTTGCTTGCTTGCCTAGGAGAGGGATGTCAAGGGACAGATTTTCAACATTCAAGGCATTGGGGAAAACTAGTTTATTTTTCTTCTCCTATTATTAATCCATGTCAATACCAGCCATGAAGATTTCTTTGTTAAGAAACAATTCCTCAAGCTTAGAGCACACACATAACTTGTTTTAAGTATGAGCCTTTCTATCTTTAGTTTAGTAATTTTATTGCCTTCATTTTCAGTGCTGACATCTCTCTTGTTTCCCTCTGGCTTTTTCCCCTTGCTCTGTATCTTCCCCATGACATCATTAACATAACTTCTGTCAGCACCAGAACAAGCTTCAGTAGCATCTAATTTTATAAGGCCAAACTTTTGCTCTCAGATTGCTGCATTTAGTTGTGTCTGAAATCAGTCAGGGGAATCCATAGATTTTTCTAGCTCATCTCTGTTCTGGGTTTTGGTGTTCATCAGAAGACGAATGCAACTTTTTCCCATTTAAATTCTGATTGTTAATAATTTTCTGCATTTCTCTAATAACCCCTGTATGGACATGTATGGCCTAAAGCATAGCTTTGCTTGCAGATCAGTATAGGTAGTAAATTAAATTTGTCATCTCGCCTTAATCCGTTTACTGGTTAGGGTTTTTCTTTTCTTTGTAGAAAATAGGACTGAGGACTCATGCCAAGGCCACTCTGGAGCAGGTTCTAATGCTATTTTTAAGGGAAGATACACGGATTTAGCCTGAAAGTTTTAGAATGTAATTGAGCTCATTAATCTATGTACACATAGTGCTTGTGGCCATAAAATAACTGGGTTTCTTTGAAGATTTTTGCTTCAGCCTGGACTAAGTACCTGAAAAGTTACCAGCTAACACTGATTCCCTGGGATAACAACTGGAAACTCATTCTTCCTCAGAACAACCAGGTCCCAGCTAACTGATATAGATACCCCAAAGAGCGACTGTAAAGATAGATTTATTTTTACCAACTGTGTTTCTCCAGAAGTTGAAAAAAAGCTCCACAGCTTTGGGGAATAACAGCATGAAGATGTTTTCTCTCTGAACACCTCCCAGAAATTGCCCCAGGGTGCTCACATCAAATTAACAATGGGAGTTTGTTTCTTCTCCTAAGAACTGAGTTGAAAGAGGAAAGCTATAACTTTTCCTTCCTTCCTAAACAACTATTGTCAAGAGGAAACAACTCTCATGGGGTAACAAGGCAGAAAATCATCGGTAGGTCTATTTGTTGCTCCTGTGTTTAGCTGAAGGGGCTGTTTCTGTTTCTGGTTGTCATCTTAAAAATACTTTCACCCCTTTGGAAAACTGTTTAATATCTGTAGTTTTGATATCAATTGCCAATAGGAAGTCACTTACCAGATCAGTAGCTTTAGAAATTCAGATTGAAGGCAGAAATTCAAGTCAGAATTCAAACTCAAATCAGAAGCTGGCAACACCAAGTCCTGCTTGATTAACTAAGACTTTTTTTCTTATTCCTTGAGTGATTTTTCTCACTCTTGTTTTGTGTTCCTCTCTAGACCTATTCCGGTTTATTCTGCGTGACTATAAATCCCTACAAGTGGCTGCCTGTCTACAAGCCGGAGGTGGTTGCTGCATACAAAGGCAAGAGGCGCTCGGAGGCTCCTCCCCACATCTTCTCCATTGCTGACAACGCGTACCACGACATGTTGCGTAGTAAGTGGCACTATTTGCTTTCAAATTTGGTTTCGCTTTATCTAGCCAAAGCGATGGGACTCTGTGAGACCTTTCGCAATGTGCAGCAAATGTGCAAATACTCTACAAGTAACAGAGGTTTGGCAGCCTGCATCAATTTTTTCTTATTTTTTTATTTTTAAACTCCCCTGACTGTCCCTGTGATACTTCTGGTAAAAGTAAGCTCTGTACATGGATTATCTATAAAGTGCACAAATGTAGCTGTCCAAACTGGGTGAATCCATCAGTTTGTAACAGAAATGGGGCCACGCCCCAAAGGTCCGCATTTTCCCAACCTCAGAAATATATTTACTGTCAGTTTATGCTCTGTATTTTAACACCTATAAGATGTATGCATTCAAAGCTTAGTGTAGGCCAGTTATCTACGGTGCTGTGCATATGTCGCTTGCACAAACCCACTGTGGGTCAGTGTCACACTGGTTGCCGTGGATCTGGGCACCAACCCTGCGGCAACGAACTCCAGATTTTTCCTGTGAGATCTTCTCACCCTGACCCTCAAGTTAGTGGAAATAAAAAAAGAGTTCATCAGCAGAGGGCAGCAGTGATGTGTTCACTTCAGGTCCTGCGAGATGACAAGGTAAATCCCAAAGAGACTTGGTGGGAACACATCCTGCTGTCACCTGGTTTGAATAAAATGGAAAGAGCTGCAGCTGTGAGGGGACAGGAGGTGCTGGGCAGAGGGGATGTCTGTGTGGCTGCAAAGAGATGCTCTTTTATCAGATAAGGGTGAAATATGGCTGGGCTGCCCAATACGTAGTCTGTCGTGATGACTGGAATTGAAAAAGAAAAGCGCAATTTAGGCTCAATGGCTTGGGAAGGTGCTATGGTTTAGCACTTGATGAACTTGGTTAATAATATATTAAGGTTGCAAAGTGTTCTAATAAATGCTTATTTCTGGTTAGGCCATTAACAGTAGGGGCATTATAAAAGCATTCCAGCAGCACGGCCAGCTGAAGAGGAGTACATCTGTCTAGTAAGGAATCGCCTGTGAACAAACAGCAAAATTACTTGGGTTGATCTAGTATTGCACAAGGGTCGGATGTGAGTAAAGATGTACTCAGGAGTAAAAAAAGAAACATTTTGATGACAGGAAATTACTTTATTATCATTTCCCAGACACAGGGAGGATGTGCCCAACTGACAGGTCTTTAATATCGCCTCGAACAAAACACAAGAGGAGAATTCAAGGTAGGGCTAGAACTTGCGCTGCTGGAGGTCAGACTAGGTGATACTAGTTATCTTTCCATCTCTGCTTCGTGTGATTCTCTCCTGTCCTTGCAGGACTGATTCTGGAATAGTTGGTATTCCTTTGCAATTGTAATAAGCAATTGGTACAGCCTGCTAAGTTTCGCTTTCTTTTTTTTTTCCCCCCCCTCCACAGATCGAGAGAATCAGTCTATGCTGATCACGTAAGTGCTGCTTCGTTGAGTGATTCGGGACTCTGTTGCTGCGAAAAACCTACAAGAAATAAAAAATGCCACTGAAATACAAGTTGTCCCTTGAAATCTCAGCTAAATTACCTGGAACTTGATCCAAGCCAAGTAACTGGCTATTTGGCCATCTGATGGCTGCCTTGAGCCCTATGGGAAACGAGTAGCTAGCGGTTTGATGGAATGTGGCCCATTTCTGATCCCCGTCTGGTGTTGATTCCAAGCAGGCATGAAAATAACTCAGCAGGCAGTTAAATAAGCTAATAAGTTAAGTAAGGTTTAGCCTTGCTGTGGCTGCCCTCTTTGGGCATGGAAGACACCTTTCACAATGAGAACAATCAGCCATTGGAATAATCTCCCCAGGGAAGAGGTGGATTCCCCAACATTGGAGGCTGCCAAGATTTGTCTGGACAGGGTGCTGGGCCATCTTGTATAGACATTGCTTTTGTCTAGGCAGAGCTTTTACCATTGGACCAGATGATTCTTGAGGTGCCTTCCAACCTGATATTCTATGATTTTCACAATTCTTTTCGATGTGGTTGCTCTTGCTTCGAATTACATTTAAGAATGTTGTGTAGACACATCTAAAGGGAGGGAGATGACCAAGGCAGAAAAGGAGAGCCACGTCATTTACTGTCAAGTATGAAAGATGGAGAGTTGGGTGTCTCTCTATACAGTTCACATATGCTTCCTGGAGAATGCCAGGAATTTACTGCAGCTTTTCTGTATGTTTTCTAATTGATTAGCTGTATATAGGTATACCTCAGATCCTCAGTCTGGATGTTTGTAATAAAACTTCATGACTGTAAAAGAAGCTCAGTTTAGCATGGGTCTGTACTAGACTTCTGAGCCCAGTCACGTGAAGAATTAATTGCTGCTATCATAGGCATTCACCTCTTCAGTCAACGTAATTTAATTTCCACTGACATGGCCAAATGGCAGGCTGCAGAAATCGGAGTCAGTGTTTCTTAGAACAGCCTCTGTGTGTGGAGGAGCTGGCAGGACAGGAAGGTGAAAGGATGAGTTACAGCTGTTTGAGCAATGCCTATATTATCTTCTTCCTTTAGCGGAGAATCCGGTGCTGGCAAGACTGTCAACACGAAACGCGTCATCCAGTATTTTGCCACGGTGGCAGCCCTGGGTGAACCCGGTAAAAAGAGCGTAAGTCTGCTGATGGCTGTTTCATTTCACACTCCCAAGGTTTTTCTGTTGCATACAACTAACCTCACAAGTCTGCATCCCAAGCACTAGACCATGTGCTAGACCTCAACAGGAATGGTTTGGGAAAAGATACTGATGCTTCTACACAGTGTTACTGAGAGCGTGCTGCTCTGAAGGTAGGAAGGCAACGCTCTCCTGAACTTGCCACAGTTCAGACACAGCAGCAAAACCACTCCTGGTTCTGAACAGCTGCTTGGTGCTGCTGCTTTTTTCTAGGAGTTTTAGTATTTATGTGGGTTAAATACGTTTCTGATTGTGTTAAAGCTGGTCAAAAGCTGTGAAGATTAAGAAATTAGATTTTTTCACATGGAAAATAGACTTCAAAAGAACTAGGGTTATCATTTCTCACCAAAATGTCTGTTTTGTTGAAAGCTTTTTTTGTCCACAGAAAAGGAATGTTTTGACAAATATTTTTTTTCAATCTGCTTTTCTGTGTTTCTCTTTGGATAAGTGCTGTTCTGCTTATAAGTGCTCTCTGAGGTTGCAGTGGATACTGTATTGCTATCAGCTTATTCATTATGAGCTTCACTGCACTTGAAGGCTCAATACTCTTTCATGGTGAATTAACTGATTCCGATGAACTGTATTTATAAGGCCAAAATTTCGGCTAGGTTTGGATTCTGTATGCATAACTCACGTCACCAAAATCTAATCTACGTTCATCTGAGGCCTGCAAGGCTCTCTTAACAAATGATTGAGTGGTGCAGAGCCAGCTTTCTGCGTGCTCATAACGGCGTCTGAAACCTGGTGTGCTCATGGAACAATTGTGCAAACAACAAATATTGCAGCTGGAAGATATTCCATGTAATTTATCAGCTCAGGTTGCATTTTATTTTCATTATCATAAACCCTTATTTTTTAAAATAATCCAAGAGTTCAAGTGCAGCACGAGCCAATTGTCTAAAACTTGTCTGTCTGCATCTACATCCTTCTATTCTTACCTCCTGGCACCAAAATAACAGTCGCACGTGCATTTTGAAGGAAGGCTTGAAAAAGTCCTGCTGGTGTGTTGGTGCCCATAGACATCTAACCTTGCTAATCTTTCTCTTTTGTGATGCCCTTCATTTAAGTACTGACATTCTCTCTTTTTTTTTCTCTATTATGTTCCTCTTTTGACAGCAACCAGCCACCAAAACTGGGGTAAGTCATCAGCTTTGCTATTTTATAGTTTCTACGTGAAAATGGTACCAGGCTCTGTCAGTCCACGTCATGACCCTCAGCATTCCTCTTTGCGTGGTTCTCCCTGTGAAGGATCCCTGGAGCCCAGGCAGTTAAAGTAGCTTACTTCAGCAAACTGAAGTTTGTGCAAGTAATAATCAATGCTTTTCTCATCTCCAAAAATCCCAAATATTATAAGCTCTGAATGCTTTTCAATCCAATGCGTTTTAGTGCTTGTCACTGTCTTCAGCAGCCCCTCCCCTACACACATGGATGTCCCCACATGCTTCACAGTACACAGGAAGACACAGTGGTTTCTTTTGTATGCAGATGGCATAAAATAATAAATCTGCAAAGCAAAACAGTAGAGAGCAGCAGAATGTCCGAGGCCTTTTGAGCACTCAGTTGACTGGCAATGTTGCTCTTATGCCATTCACACTGTGTCACCCCTGGGGTGGAGCTAAATCGCTTTCCTACCCAGTCTTCTCTGTATAAGTGAATGCATGGCTGAGTTATAGCTGACAGCTGAGTTTGTGGCCTGTAAGTTTCTCTATAATATTTCAACCCTGATTTCTAGGGAACCTTGGAAGATCAAATCATTCAAGCAAACCCAGCCCTAGAAGCTTTTGGAAATGCCAAAACCCTGAGAAACGACAACTCCTCACGTTTTGTAAGTCTGTAACACAGTATAATGATGTCTTCTTCAGCAATGGCCAGTTAGTAACATCTTTGTAATAATCCCTTCATAAGTTGCTTCTCATTTTGTCCACTAAAATGATTGGATTTCCACAAAGACAAAGAATAACAAAGTAGGATCTAACCAGGAAAAACTACCGAAAATATTAAAGATAAAAAGAACCAAAGAAAGATCCACCCTGAACAATTGTTTAAACTGTACACAATCAGGATACAAGAAATCGTAGGTTTATGAAGCCCTTCAAACAGCAACGGCAGATCTTCCCCAGGGCTGTCTCTGCTGCATATGCCTTATTTTTCTACCATGTCTTCCACCAACCTAAGCCGTTCACTGGAATGGGCTGCCCAGAGGAGTTGTGAAGTCTCCTTCTTTGGAGACATTCAAGACCTGTCTGGATGCAATCCTGTGCAGGCTAGTGTAGGGCACTTGCTCTGGCAGGGGGGTTGGACTTGATGATCTCTAGAGGTCCCTTCCAACACCTACCAATCTGTGGTGATTCTGTGATTCCCTCTCCCTATGATAGCTCTACTTTGTCACAAAGTGTCAGAAACACACCACAGTCCCTGCTCCCTCCCACATCTTCCCCACACATCTACCTTTGATCCATGCCATCTACTTTTTTGGCTAAGCTGGCCCTGCTTGTCTCTCAGTGCTGAGGTGAACTTGGGCCTCTCCTCATTTCCATCAGGCTTGCAGGGGAGTAATCCCCTCGGGAGCTCTGCCTCTGCCACATCTGGCTGACATTGGCTCAGAGGTCCACCACGAATGGCATGAGGATGACAGCCTGAGTTTGCAGCTCACGCTTCCCTAACAAATCCAGTTAAAAATGAAATTGGAAG
Organism: Psophia crepitans; assembly: GCA_013399095.1. Classification (NCBI taxonomy): domain Eukaryota; kingdom Metazoa; phylum Chordata; class Aves; order Gruiformes; family Psophiidae; genus Psophia; species Psophia crepitans. Next base: position 60,238 of record VWZZ01007174.1, read on the forward strand.
GGGTGGAGAGGGTCAGTGGGTGTAAGCATCTGTGGAAAGCTACACAATTGTATAAAAAGTTTGTCAGCTGGAACGGAAATTAATTATTTGGAAAAGTGGATGTGTTTCAATATGACAAATTAAATGAAAACTAGTCAATTTTTAGGAATTTTGGAGGATGAATATGCAAATTTAATGGGCAAAGCAGTATAAAATCACAGCACTCTTCTGATGTAAATAGTCACGTGTAAGTTAGGACTGCAAATGAGGAGTTTAAAAAGGATCCTGTGTGGCTCATGCCCGGGCTTATTGCTCTGAGTCCTGCATTACAGTAAACCTGCACCATGAAACTGCAAGCTACGTGCATTCCCGCCTTAGCCTGTCAGATAAGTACACTGTTACCCTTTCCCCACAAGCTGATTACATAGCTGTGTCTACAGATTTAGGCTTGGAAAAGTGTAACATCATTGTTCGATATTTCTCATTGAAAATCTGCCTGTGCAAAGCCAAGGAGTTAGCATAAACTGATTCTTTGGGTTAAATGATTGCCTTCACGCAGCATCCTTTGTTTCCCTCTGTGTATACTATATGCACTAATTAGAATATTCTTCTGTGTGAATTAGGGTAAATTTATCCGAATCCATTTTGGAACCACAGGCAAGCTGTCATCTGCTGATATTGAGATTTGTAAGCAGCAAACTCTCTCCTTTTTAAAAATACAATTGCTCATCTGAAAGCTCGAAGAACCTTTCTTTCTCACTAAATTTTCCTTTGTGTGACTAGATTTATTGGAGAAATCCCGAGTGATTTTCCAGCAACCGGGTGAAAGAGACTATCACATCTTCTACCAAATCCTGTCAGGAAAGAAACCAGAATTACTGGGTAAGCACTAAGTGCATCCACAGCTTTTAAGAACCAACCTTCAGTTGAATATACAGTGACTGAGGAAGGAGCAAGCGGAAAACCAGTGTGCAGAAAGGCCCTTACAGTTCCACTTGATGAAACCAAGCTTCCGCTATCAAATACGCGCTTTTAAAGACGCCCTTCCAAGGGCAGTAACAGTGACCATCTTTCTGTGATATACTGATGCAGGTACCCCGTAGACTGCAGTGATGTTACAGATTAGTCGAAGGGAATGAGACTCAAACAGGACTTTTGAAATGTAGCATTATAAAGGCAAAACCCGTCACAGTGAATTTGTGTAATCCAAGGTCTTGAAACATCTGGAAGATGCTACACCTCTAAAGCATTTGCGGTGATAAAACTAATTATCCAGATTTTCACATATGAGGAGATTTTCTTATAGGTCCATGAAGAAAAGACAGTTCCCTCTGTCAGCCCCAAGTGCCAAAGCTGGCATCCTGGCGTGTTGCGTAGCAAGAGAGGATATGCAAAGCTGCCTGCTGCTGGCTGTGTGCAATCACCCCCTTTAAGCTTTCCCTGGCTAAATGAGGTCCCGTAGGCCTGCTGGAGAAGAGCGGAGAGCAGATGAGGTCTCTCTGCTCCCATCTCCAAACGCTTTGAATAAAACCTTCACTAGTTATTTAAGTGATGTGGTTTGCTGACTTTAATTTGTGTTCCAAAGAAACGTATTTTATAAAATACATTGAAGAGTCATTTTATTGCTGCGCTAAACTGCTACTAAGCCATAGCAATCATAATCTGTTTTGAAGTCTTATTATCCTGACAGTGCGTGGCCAAGTCCATAACCCTCTTAGCTTTTACGTGGCCTAATTAATGACAATTACGGGAAAGATTTCAAGGAAGCCTTGCACTGAGATTCCTGCGTGAATCCCTGTGCTGGGAAAATATGCTCCTTCTCTTTCTGTATACTCCACAACAGCACACACTTTTCTGGCCAGCAGGAGTATGTCTGCAGGCTCTTGAACAGGTCGAAACTAATGGGGACTTTTGTTTTGTAGACAACAAATGTATGTGTTTGTATATAAATATATCTCTCTCTATATATATATCTAAATATAGATAAGAATAAATACAGAAAAATATAAATGTAAGTAAATAACATAGTGACTACATAGCAAAGTAATACTTATAGAGAAGATGATTTTACGCACAAATATATTGATAGACATGTATGTATTTACATACATACGTTTAGATGTGTAGGTATGTGTGTATGTATATAAAAGACTGAAATCTAGACTAAACCTTGGTCTGCTGAATGTGTGTGATACTTTCCGTTGGTTTAGGGAAGCAGGGCTCTCCCTGCAGTTTTGGAGCCAGCTAGCTTTCTAGAAAACAACTCTAAATTTTGGGGGTTTGATGTGAGGCAAAAGGAAAGAGGAGAGAAAGAGAGCGCCATATTCAGACTTTTGTATATCAAGAGCAAAGTGTCTTTTGCGTAAGGTCCTGGAAGTCACTGTTTTGTGAGTCTGTTATAAAAGAGAGGAACTGTGCTCATTGTTCCTGTCTTGGATCATATTAAAATCTTTTTTCTCCTCTGTACTTAGATGGGATTTTTACCCCTACAGGCATGCAAGGCGGAAAGCAGGGCTGTATGGTAAATGATTAATTCAACTGCAAAACCTGCTTAATAGATGTGCTTACAGTGTTCCCATATTCTTTTTATTCATGCTTTCTCTAAATCTTGGTGTTCAGACTGAAATAGCAGAACGAGAGCTGGTTGCTTTGTTGCTGGCCTGCGGTTGTAAAAAAGCCAACCAACCCAACAAACAAAAAAAAAAGCACCCAACCCCAAACTACCAACAACTTTATACACAGTATAAAATACATACATGAAGTACAAATGTATGTCAGAGTTGATCTTTCAATCTCCATTTTTTGGGGGGATATCCTGAAAGAATGGCAGTTTTGACCTCAGCAGTTCTTTTACAGATATGCTACTGGTGTCTACCAACCCATATGACTACCACTTTTGCTCACAAGGAGTAGTTACAGTGGACAACTTGGATGATGGCGAAGAACTGATGGCAACGGATGTAAGCCTATGTTGCTTTGACTTTGTGCTTCATAGATTAGGTGCATGTGAGGAGGAAATGTGCTGGCACGAGCCTAACCTCTGTCACTGAAACTATTGGACTGAAGTGAAAGCAGAAATGGGTCTTAATTACATTCACGCTATGAAGCACGAGGCCTGGTAAACTATTATACTTTTGAATCTGGCTCCGTATAATGCCCATGGGCACAATGTTCTTACAATTTTTATATATAAAATGCTAGATAAAGGGAGCTCTTCTCCTGTCCCCCAGCCACTGCTGGGTCTTCAGGGTGTTCCAGTGGGTGCTTTGCGAGGTAACACCCCTTAGTGGGTTAGTAATACCTGCCATGCAAAGGTAGATTGTGAGGCTGCAAAAAGCCATTGCTTTTAAATAGGAAGTGACAAAATACCTGCATTTCCTTTCCACAGCAAGCCATGGACATCTTGGGATTTGTGCCAGATGAGAAGTATGGTTCCTACAAGCTCACAGGTGCCATCATGCACTTTGGGAACATGAAATTCAAACAAAGACCCAGAGAAGAGCAGGCAGAGGCTGATGGCACTGAAAGTAAGAATAACACCTAAAATTATTCCTTACCTCTGAAGGTTTGACATGTGTCATGCACTGTATTGAGGAAGAAGCTGTGGATATACTTAGTACTTTTTTCTTGGCTAGGCATGTTTCCATGTAGAAGTTCAAAACCAGTTGAAAACTTGTTTCTCTTGATCAGGTGCTGACAAAGCTGCCTACCTAATGGGTATCAACTCCTCTGATTTGGTTAAGGGCTTACTGCACCCTAGAGTGAAAGTTGGCAACGAGTATGTGACCAAAGGTCAGAGTGTTGAACAGGTAAGGAGAAGCTTTCAGTGTATTTGGATACCTGTCCCACAAGCCTTGAGGATTCATCTGTAACATCTCAGAGAGACAGACAGCTGCTAGAAATATTAGCATGTACCTCTGGTTCTCATTTTATATTCCCCAAGGTTGGGAAATAGACAGTGAAAGTGCAGGAAACTGGTAAAGAGACTGACAAAGGAATAGTAACCAGCACCGCCTTTGATAGGATTGCTTTCCTGATGTGTTAGTAGCAGCCACTCCAGGAAACCAGATGCAGTGAAACTACATGGGGATTGGTATCTAGTTCTGGATGAGAATAGTTACCTAGAAGAGGTGAGCCATGGATTATTTAGTCACTCATCACTCATTCATTATTCATGTAATTTTCAGCTCTGTGTGACCTCAATCAGCTAAAGGCAATATCCACTTAAAGGTGTCTCTTAATTTAGGAAACAAAAGTCCTTGGGTTAGCACTGCTGCAGCTGCAGGAGTGTAGTAGATGATGCTGCAGTGTTTGGTTACAAAGAAAATTATTGTTTGAAGACAGACTGTGCTACAGGCTCAGAGACAAGAAAACTGTGCAGTCGTGCATAGGCTGAAGAGACTTTTGACACACTTTTCTGATCACCTGCTTATGCCGTAGCATCCCTCAAAAATCAGAAGCAAATGGCAATGAGCGACTTGAGAAAAGACCTTTCCTATTCTGGCAGTAGCTCTGGACATCGTAGCTGGCACCCAGCCCATGAGCTTTCTGCTACCTAACTTCCATGGCAATGTAAGGGATTAAAATGTTTTAAACTTGCTGGCTATCTATTTCCCACTTTGCTAGCACTTTATGTATGTGTTAGTATACATACATATACAAAACAACAATTTGAAGAGAAGTCAGCGTAGATGATGGGAGAAACTGTTGTATTAAGTATGCCGCGGTGATTGTAAGAATCATTGTGAAATATCATTTAAACCATAAGTAGGCATTGAAATATGCTACTGTACTGAAATTCTTTTGTTCCACAGTGAATCCTGTTCCACATAACGATATTCTGAAACATGTATTTTAGGTTTTGTATGCTGTTGGGGCCTTATCCAAAGCAGTGTATGATCGAATGTTCAAATGGCTGGTGGTCCGTATCAACAAGACCTTGGACACTAAGCTGCCAAGACAGTTCTTCATTGGAGTCCTGGATATTGCCGGGTTTGAAATCTTTGATGTGAGTATTAACATATGAGGACTTGGTGGAAGGACATGAAAGAGACCAAGCAATAGCTCTTGAGTGGGTGTTTGGTTTTCTAAATGAACAGAAGAAAAGGGCTGAGAAAGCTGTAAAGCCAATAGTGTATATGATTTTACAAGATTTTACTACAAATGGGTGTAGAAAACACTCAGCATTCAACACATCTGGACAGGCTGATAGTTCCTGTGGAGGAAAAGGGTGACAGCTTTTAGCAAAGACAACATCTGACATGCTTTGGGCTGTGTTTTAGGATAATGTATTGTTCCTACTCTTTCTCTTTGAGAGAAAGCATCTTTTATAGGGTATAATATTTCTTCCCCTTTGTATCTCAGTTTAAGAGATATATCTTCATCTTGACGTAAGAAAGATTTTTTTTACAGTGAGAACAATCATTCACTAGAATAACCTCCCCAGGGACTTGGTAGAGTCCCCATCACTGGAGGTTTTCAAGATGCAATTGGAAGGGTACTAGATAACCTCATCTAGGCTCCGTCCCCCACGAAAGGTTGGATCAGATAACCTTTCAAGGTTCCTTCCAAGCTGGGCTGTTCTGCTACTCTGTCATCATTGTAAACAAGTGTATGTGAGAAAAGAACATCCCATCTTCTGTTTCTCAGAATCCATACCTGACACAGCAGAGCAAAGAACACGTTCGTTCTGCTTCACAGGGCTGGGGTGGCATGCTGCTGAAGGAAAGGCACATGCATCCTGAGAGACCTGAACAAAGCTGGGCATCCTCACGCTCAGGGGGACAGTACACGAGGCAGCCAGCAGCCTGCTACTGAACTCCCCCCTCCTTTGCCTTCAGTGTTATGCTCAGTAGTTTCTCAACCAGTTACTCTCTAGAAGGTTTTGGATGTAAACAGTTTCCTTCTTGCTGTTCCATCAAGCCCTTGCCATAGGTTAGCTGTGGTGCAAATGCTTCTTTTTTATCTCCTTCTGCAGTTTAACAGCTTTGAGCAACTGTGCATCAATTATACTAATGAGAAACTGCAACAGTTTTTCAATCACCACATGTTTGTCCTGGAGCAAGAAGAGTATAAGAAGGAAGGGATTGAATGGGTATTCATTGACTTCGGCATGGACCTGCAGGCCTGCATTGATCTAATTGAGAAGGTATGTACCGGAGTGCTGAGGTGTATTTACTGAGCTGGTTTTATTCACGATGCTTCCCTGGCGATGTCCTTAAGTACCAGAGAACAGAGCAGGATAAACAGCAGAACAGGTTTCTTGCCTTTCTATGTGCAATATAGAATCGAATGAAAATCAGAATTTATAGGATTTGTGGCTGTTTGGCTTTACCTCCTTAAGTCTGCCTTACAGAGCCAATAATGACCATAAGCTGTAACTGTTAATTTGTACGTCTGTATAATCTTCCTTGGTTTTTACTTTTGTCCTTCTCTGGCCCTACTGTTTTTCCATTTACTTTGTTTGACATATGCTTAACATCAAACTTACTTGTCAGCTTTTCAAGGCAAATGTCACGTTTCGGTTAATGCCTTGTACCTCTCCCGTGAGGCCCCTGTGCCTTGTATTACATTACATTGCACGTTGATGTGCGCAGTCCTTTGTGCTCTTCCTGGCCTGGAACTATTGCTTCCTTCTCACTGCTTCCCCAGCATGGCATATGCCTTTCTTTTTCCACTCTTCGTGAGTATAATGTGGTCCTGGTGGGGACAGCTGTCCCTTGCTCTGTGTCTCTTTCTGTCATCTCTTATGGCATCCATCTAATCCTGCTGATCTATGAGGAAAAAATGAAATATTGAGTCTTGCCTTGGCAGGACATTTGGAACAGTTGGAGTAGAAAAGCTGATTATTAGGCACCTTTGTACTTGATCACTTTCTTCTCCAGGAGTAGGATATCTATACACATGATCCTAATCCCTCAAACAATCTGTCCAGTGCTAGGAAGTTGCTTCATCTTTTCCAGAGACACAGATGTTAAAAAGCTAGTTGGTCCAGCTGCCTTGAAGGGTAAATCAAACCCTTTCTGAAGTCATCAGAAAGCCTTCTAAGGTAGAAGTGACATACTGAATAGTCAAAGGTGCAGTTACTATTTTAACAGAATAGGCAAAGGTTTCCTCCTCAAGATGAGAAGAAATTTTGGAGGCTTAAAATTCTATCAGATCAAACCTAAAGGCTGCACAGCTACTGAAAGCAGGCACCCAAAGCATTTTCCAACAAAGATCTTCTTAAATCCACAGCCATTGGGAATCCTGTCCATCCTTGAAGAGGAATGTATGTTCCCAAAAGCTACAGATATGACATTCAAAGCCAAACTCTATGACAATCATCTGGGCAAGTCACCTAACTTCCAGAAGCCCAGGCCTGATAAGAAAAGGAAATATGAAGCTCACTTCGAACTTCTTCATTACGCTGGTGCAGTAAGTTCCTCTGCTGGCAGCTACACATTGTATTAGAGGTCTTCCAGGTGGGGCCAAGTCTGTAGCACACAACAAGGGAGGGTGGGAAGGATGAAGAGAGGAGGAAAGGTACAGTGAGGAGTAAAAGCAGATGTCTACTCTCTCTGCACAAGTATTGCAACAAAAGCAAGATGCCACCAGACTCCAGGACATCTGGTCCTTCGATACACAAATAAAATGAAACAACTTAAGGAAGGCTAATAATGCTTGTGTGGCAATATGCCTTGCCTTGCCTTTATCACTTTTCCTACAATCAGATTCAGACTAGTGATTAAACAGCAGCAGCAGTTAACTTTCCATGTTGGTTCCCTATACAAATGAACTGAGTTCTCTCTGCCTCACTTCAAGGATGTTGGGTTTTGGTGTTGGTTTTTTTTTTTTAAAAAAAAGCTTTTCAATCCCTTTAAACTCATGTCAGGACCAGTGGGTCAAAGTAGCAGGAGGAAACATGTTTAATTCTGGTGTGAATGTTTAGCTAACAGGTGCATTGATGATAGGGTGAATGGGAATACAATCCAGTACTGTGGTACCTGAGCCAAAACTTGCCCAGTGTCAAAGCTCAGTTTACAGACCAGATAGGCAGAAAGAATTTGAGAGGGACACAAGGATTTTTTTTATCAAACTAGAATTGATAAAAGCCTGAGCACTGCAGACGTAGAACATACCTGATGCTGTTAATTTCAGATTATAATTGAACATTAAGCTAATTTTGTATTCATTAAGAGAAATAATGCCCAACTTGCTCTTTATCTCTAGTTGTTAATGAATTCAGCAAGGAAAATTAGAATTTCTATCCCCTTGTGGTACTAATAATGGAGCCTATTTTCCCACTAAACAGAGCTGTGGAACAGTTCAAGAGTTAGATTTTTAATCATTAAATTTCTGTAAAAAAAAATAATATCTTGATTATTCCAGTGTAGCATGCTGTTGTGAGGTGAAATTATTACTTGTGCATTTTATAGTTTGACGCTTATCAGTAGAGTTCATGGGACGCTGGTGTCACATGGTATCTCCACAGCCAACCTCATGGAGTCCATGAGAAGATGTAGGGACCAGATAATTTGGAAGGAGTGTGTAGGATTCAGATGGTGATTAGTAGGAGAGGTTTGGGAATTAGGAAGCAGAGAATCGGAGGGGAAATGATGAAAAACTGGATGGCTGGTACCGCTCTGAGAGCAGCATTTCACAAAAGGTCGTTGGCTTCAAGCCAAACCATAAGGAACTGCTGGCTACTCTGAGGGAGAACATTTGCAACCTCTGCTTTGTTTTTAATGCCTTCCAATAGGTTCCCTATAACATCATCGGCTGGCTTGAGAAGAACAAAGACCCGCTTAATGAAACTGTAGTAGGTATTTTCCAAAAATCATCCAACAAACTCCTGGCAAGCTTGTTTGAAAGCTACGTTGGCGCTGACAGTGGTAAGCAGAATCAGCTCACGTGGGTTTTCTTTCGTTTCTGGGATGTGTACTTGGGAATGAATTCAAGAAATAAAACAATTCTCTCAACTGCAATTGACTCAGTGCTAAATGAGGCAGTGACTAATTATTTAGATGCACACAGCATCTGTAGGAGTTTGCCAGTTATACCAAGGAGGCCATTAACTCAGCTAGTTTGAATGCGTAATACCTCCGAGCAATTTCGGCAAGGAAACCTGTGTGTTGTGAACATTCCAGTGGGAGTTTGAGCAAGCAAGTGTTCAGATATGCAGCAAGTGTTGCACAAAAAATTGTGTACATAAATGCCTATGCACAAAAACAGCTCGTTTCCCACGCTGTAATCTTGCTAGCCACTCTGAATTAAATAAGAAATACAAAGTTTAAGAGAGAGGTTTGGAATATTTAGTTGGATTTGTGGCAAGTAGACTTTGAAGGTACCTGAGCACCATTCCACGTTGGCCAAAGTAGATTTTGCCAATACATCTCCCTTTTGCTTGCTGTTGTTTTTTGTTTGACAAGACTAATGTATGCCTGAGAATGTGTTTAAGCTGTATGCATTACACAGAACTGTTTTATTGGAGAGAAGACAAAAAGCAAACATCCAGAAAATTGATTCTAAGTAAATAAGACTGGCATTCATTACAAAGATGTAGCTCTTATGTCCTGAAGTTGCAATCACTTACAGCCTATTTATTAGTAACCTCTTTTCTATAGAAAAGATTCATGTTGCAATGAATCATAAGACACTTTCTGAGGAAGCAAGCAGGCTGCAGACTTCATAATGTGAAAAAGCGACGGAGCTGAATGTAAATAAAAATCCTGCCACTAGCAAATTGCTGCAAGTTACTAACTGCCTGTTTGCCTGTGGATATTCCAGTCTGTCAGAATATTACCTTGCTTTTCCTCAACATCAGTTGAAGAGAACAGCCTGTCCAGATTAGCCTCTTCCAGCCTTGGCAGCATCACTTTCAAAAGAGGGAAAGGCTGTGGGTAATTGCGCTCTTCACTTCTCCTTTCATGTTAACTACTGTTGACAGGTGACAGAACGCCAGACCTCCTGGGAATGATCTAATAGTCCAGTGCTTAGAAAGCTACAGTAGCTGCTGTACGTTTTTGGGTCAAATTTGGCTCTTGTGAGACTTCATAAAGGGCATGTCAGAAACCAGCATTCTTTTGGAGGAGATGTGTGATTTTGGCTCTGAAGCTTTAAGCAAAATTCAGGGGATGCAAAGCTACCATATCTAAACTTCTTACAAAATAAAAATTCATTTTCACCTATTCTGGACAAATGTTACTTGTGCAAGTTCAGTGTCTGCATGGCATACGCATGAGAATCAGTGTCTATACTGTACAATGTAAAGTATAAATTTTCCTTAAGCGTTGATTTTCTGCATCATCTCACCCTATAGGCTTCTTAATGAACTACAGGTGACTCTATCTTGTTAAAAGTTCTTTTTCTGCCTTAGTCATAGAATCATTAAGGTTGGAAGAGTCCTCAAGTATCATCTAGACTTTCTGCATAACAAGTCATGCTGTGTAGATCTGAAATGCAAGTACAATCCAGAAACCTTCCAGTGGTCTTTGACAAAAATCCAAAGTTCAAGTCCAAGTGTGGACAGAGAACTGCAGACTTGTGATATATCAGACTTGATGTTCTGGATGTTTTGTACATTTGAGCAATCCGAGTCATTAGCTATGCCTTCCATTCAAAGGGGGCTGCAATATTAGAACGGTTTGTCTGTCTCTCATGCTCTGCCTGCACCCCTTACTGAGATACAGATTGTGATCTTTCTTTTTTCCTTTGTTTTTCCCCTTAGCTGACCAGGGTGGAGAAAAGAAACGCAAGAAAGGTGCTTCTTTTCAAACGGTGTCCTCATTACACAAGGTTTGTTTACCTCTCCACACCTGATGGTCTGAGTTAAGACAATACTTTGAAGAGGAGCGTTAAGGATCGTAATGGACAACAAAAAAATATGAAATCCACCATCAGAATTTGATTCTAGGCCTGCGTTATTGTCCTTGGCTAAGTGAATATATTGCTAGTAAAACCACATGTGTGAGAGACCGTTCAGTGTTATCTTTGAGCATTCAGGAGATAAAGTGTTGCCTATTCTATTCGCGAAAGTATCACAAAATCTCGTGAACAACCGTTATCACTTATTTTGTGGTTTATTGCTTCATGCATGTCTGTAGAACAGGAACTGATTACAAGTAATTTGCTAGTCCCTATCTGATTACTGTTTGTAATTGTATGCCAGGGTTAGAACAGTCATGGAAAACAAAAGTTGTTGATTCTGAGTAATTCCCTTCTACTGGGGCTGGCATGTGCTCCTGGTGGAAGCTGTCACTAGGACCATCCCTGGGGAAAAATGGAACTTGTAATTTACCATTAGCGAAATTTCTTCTGGGTAATGTTATGGAAACTGTAAAGTAGGCAAACCTCATGCAGGGAAGGAAGTAGTTATCTCCCACTAGTCATTTCATTTTATCTTGTTTGGAGGTACTCCTCATGAAGGGAAATCAGAGGAAATTGAGACATGTATCTTTACCAGGTAAAGATAGCTGAAGGATCACTCAGACAGTAATTTAATAATCCACAGATAGAAGCCCACTTTCCAGCACACAAGGAGCTGTTAAGTACCCAGCTCAGATTCTCATTTATCGTCCTGACTGACATAAGAGAAATTTTCCGTTTGAACTGTTGTGCTGATGACATTCTATTCCACCTCCAATGGTCTCTATTTTCTGGTTACTAAACAAAACACTTTCTTCAGAGTTTGGTGATCACTGGTAGGCACTGAATGGTTGGCTTCTTCCAAGGTAGCTTGCTGCCTGCCTAGGAGATATCTGATTAAAATCAATAAAGGCAAAATGTTTGGTTAAGAGGATAGAAAACTAGCTTTTATGAGGAACAGATGGGAGAGGTGAACTGTCCTTACTGAGTGGGGAAGTGACTAGGCAAAAATGCAGTTGGCTTTACTGAAATGCTCCGCAGGATGGTAATGCATCTTGCTTGCTGTTCATCTTGTTTCTGAAGCTTCAGGGTTTGTAAGAAAGACACGTGTCATCTTAAGACTTTGCTGAAACTGATGTGGATTCCTATAATAAAGTTAATTTTTACTTTGGTTCATTTGAACACATTTCTCTATAATAATCTTGGTAATCTTATCATTTTTTGAGACTATTTAGAGAGATGACCTTAATAAACTTAACAACCAACAAACCAAAGAAATAAGTGATTGAAAGTTCACTAAATCACTAAAGCTAATTGTGTTTTTAATATGTCTGTTCTAGGAAAATTTAAATAAGCTGATGACTAACCTAAGATCTACAGCCCCTCACTTTGTACGATGCATTATCCCCAATGAAACAAAAACTCCAGGTATGTAAAACACAATAGTCTTTAATTTTTACTATATTTGAACTATGTCATTTCAAGTCACTTAAATACTGTCTGTGTTGTTCACCTTATCCAACGGTGTTGCTTTTTCAGGAGATGATACCTCACATTTTCCAGTTTCCTTGGTGAAATGAAGATTAAGCTCTATGGAGAAGCTTCATTTAACTTAGCCTTGCTATTTCCCTGTAGGTGAAATGGATGCATTCCTTGTCTTGCATCAGCTGCGCTGTAACGGTGTCCTGGAAGGCATCCGCATTTGCCGTAAGGGTTTCCCAAACAGGGTGCTTTATGCTGACTTTAAACAAAGGTAATGCAGAGCTGTGTTGTCTCCTGTCCTAACCCATCAGTCAAAATCAGTAAAGCATGTCTTATTTTTATTTGAGGTATTTTATTTCATTCAAGTTTATTTTCCATTCAGTTTGCCTAAATATGGAAGGCAGGATTCTGCTCTTGCTTGTGTGTATGTAGACACAAAGTAGGAAATTAGCCTAGGTGGTTTTTTTATTTTTTTTTAAGTTTTGGAGGAAGAGAAGAGGGAGGAAAAAAGAAAGCAGAATCTAGGCCAATTTTACTCACTGCTCATCTGTTATTAACAGGTACCGCATTCTGAATCCAGGCGCGATCCCAGAGGATAAGTTTGTGGATAGCAGAAAAGCTGCTGAGAAACTGCTGGCATCTTTAGATGTTGACCATAACCAATATCGTTTTGGACACACCAAGGTAACCAGAAAAGGCCATCGCTGCTTATGTAAAGAGAAAAGTGGTACATCTAATATCTAATTTGCAGAATAGGACATTCTGCAATTTCTGGTGGTGGTGATTAATGAAGAGTTAATAATACAAGGAACCAGCAATATAGCAGAAAAGTGATATGAATTTTTAGGATGTGCTAGAAGAATTTTACTTCTCTGGCTCAAGCTCCCACAAAGCTTTTATTACAGCAATACTACAAGCAGACACAGCAGCAGCTGATGCTCCATGCCCCCCAGTAAAACAATAGCTTATTTAATATAACATAGGTACACTCAAACATATATAGATCGCAAGATCAGCTGCAGCTTTTGAAATGAGGCCATGTGCAATTATGACATGATTCCATTAGCAGGGATCTGGGAGTTGGGACTTGTGGTTCAGTTGACCTGCTTTGAACCCTGTCACAGCTGAAAAGTCCTGTGGCAATTAAAATGTGACAATAAAATAGTTTGGTCTATTTAAAACTGGGGAGATGAGATCTGGTTTTAAAATAACTTTGAAACTGTACAGTGCAGTCCCTGATGCAAGTAGTATTTGGCACTCTATACTCTTCTACTTTACGTCAATAAAATACTATTCTTCTGAACGATATCATTAAAGTCTGTAACTCTGGAATAAAATAATTCGTTATGGTGAAATGACATCTGTGCATGTACCAGGTGTTCTTCAAGGCTGGTCTCCTGGGCCATCTAGAAGAAATGAGGGATGAGAGACTTGCAAAAATCTTAACAATGATCCAGGCAAGAGCACGTGGCAGACTGATGCGGATTGAGTTTCAGAAGATAGTGGAGCGCAGGTATGAAGACACTCCCTTAAACCTTAGCGGATAATCATAGAATCATGGAATAGTTTGGGTTGGAAGGAACCTCAAAGATCATCTAGTTCCAACCGCCCTGCCATGGGCAGGGACATCCTCCACTAGACCAGGTTGCCCAAAGCCCCATCCAACCTGGCCTTGAACACTTCCATAATAATCAGTACCATTAAATTATATGTTGAACAGAGCCATTATTACAGTCCTTAAGGCTATAGCTAACCCTAAATTAAAGATTTAAAGCAGATGTATGATAAAAATAATAGCAATGTATATTAGTTGCCTGCAGCTCAGGTAAAAAACAGATTTGGAAATTTTTCTTGTCCCTGAAAACCAAGAGATAAGGCAGAAGTTTCTTGTATATCTTGGAACCTAGTACAAGTTTCCAATATTATTGAGAGCAAAGCTGTAAAACTAACTAAGAATGAAAGAAAAAAAATAATTCTCACTTTCTCAATTCAGGCTAAGCTTTAGGCAATTTTGTTTGTTCTCTTCTTCAACCAGGGATGCCCTTCTTGTGATTCAGTGGAACATCCGCGCTTTTATGGTTGTGAAGAACTGGCCCTGGATGAAGCTTTTCTTTAAGATCAAACCTCTCCTGAAGTCTGCAGAAACTGAAAAGGAGATGGCCAATATGAAGGAAGAGTTCTTGAAACTGAAGGAGGCTCTGGAAAAATCTGAAGCCAGGAGAAAGGAACTTGAAGAAAAGCAAGTCTCTCTAGTTCAGGAAAAAAATGATTTGCTGCTCCAGCTCCAAGCTGTGAGTAGGCACATACATTCACATATTTATTAGATGTTCTTTGAAACTCAAAGGCTTACAGACTAGGGTGTTAGTACAATTCAATCAAAATAAGCTGTTGGTCCTGTCAAAGTCTTGATAAAAATTAGAACGGATAGGAATTCTCATGTTCTAGCATATAACCAGATGGGTTAGCAACGCAAGTCTTAGCAGGTTCTGTCCAAGGTAATGTCCGTGGCAGTTAGATGTGGAAGTAATCTTATATGTGAGTAGCCATGCTCACCACTGTCTTATCCTGCTCCTTTAATTACTTTTTGGTCTTGTCTTCTGAAATCAGGAGCAGGAAATTTTCCCTAAGTCGCTCTGTAGTGTTGGATCAGGGTCTCTGACCATTCACAGGATAGGGGACAAGTAAGGAAATAAAAAGGCCAGGCAGTCATTGCTGTCCTCTTCCTTGTGTGCACCAGGAGCAAGACACTCTGGCAGATGCCGAGGAACGATGCGACTTGTTGATTAAATCCAAGATTCAGCTGGAGGCCAAAGTCAAAGAACTGACGGAGCGGGTTGAGGATGAGGAAGAGATGAATTCTGAGCTGACTTCCAAGAAGAGAAAATTGGAAGATGAGTGTTCTGAGCTCAAGAAGGATATTGATGATCTTGAAATAACACTTGCAAAAGTAGAGAAAGAGAAGCATGCTACTGAAAACAAGGTACCTTTGGAACTCTACCATGTATTCAAAAAAGATTGGGCAGGGATTACCTTTATGACAAGAGCTACTGGTCTTCTGATGGTTTTACACTGTCTGTTACACAGGGCACACTGAAGGATCAGTATATACAGAGTAATTTGACCTTATGAGGGAAAAAGTGTTAACCCTGAGCCTGTCTCCCTTTTACTGAAGTGAGTTTTGCTGCAATTCAGCTAATGATGTCTAGTTTGGGCATTTTTAAGTAAACAATTTTCTGCTGTAACCGTGCGTTCTTCCAGCTCTCCTTCTTAGAGCCTGTAAATGTGAAGCTCATCTCCTACTTCTCCCAGAGAGAATCAGAAGGTGGAGTTCACCACAATGACAGTGACACTGAAAAGAATCTAGTACATCAGAAAGAGACGTTCCTTTCTTTCCATTGTCTTCCTGAAAACAAGTTCAGCACCAACAGTCATTTGAGCCAGGTTATGATAATCCCTTGCTTCCAAGTCTTACAAACGTATCTTCCTTTCTCAAACAGGTCAAAAATCTGACAGAAGAGATGGCAGCTCTTGATGAGAATATCAGTAAACTTACTAAGGAGAAAAAGTCCTTGCAGGAAGCTCATCAGCAAGTTCTGGATGATCTACAAGCAGAGGAGGACAAAGTCAACACACTGAGCAAAGCTAAAGCGAAACTGGAACAGCAAGTGGATGATGTAAGCTGGCTTTGCCTTCGTGTTTCCCCAGGCTTGTTTGTCCACCACTTACAGTTTGCATGAGTCTGAAATGTTGCAAAGCTTTGAAATGTATTCCTGTCCTTTTAGAAATGATCAAGGATTTAGAAATGCAGTCCTTTTACTGTGTGTAAAAGGTATAATTACAGGAAGACTATAAAAACTCTTCTGTGTAGTTCAGCCTTTGAAAGGAGTGTGATAATAAGGGAAAATACACTCAGTTTGCATTTGCAGTGTAATCAGCATAAAATCAAACAGAATTTTGCTACTAAGATAATTGTAATGCTTGCACAAATGTAAAGCATGGACTAACCCTTATGTTGTATTCTGTAGCCCATATGCCCACTGGCTGCTAGAAAACAAAAAATGTAAAATAGGAAGCTTGCACTTAAGTACTTCTGCTTCACCACTTGCTAGAGTTCAGCACAAAGCTAGGCTTAGCATACATCTGACTGTTGTATACCATCTGTGTTCAACATATTTAATAAGTGATTTTCTTCCTAAAAGCTTGAAGGCTCACTTGAACAAGAGAAGAAAGTGAGGATGGATCTAGAAAGGGCAAAACGCAAACTAGAAGGGGATTTGAAGCTGACCCAAGAGAGTGTCATGGACTTGGAGAATGATAAGCTCCAGATGGAAGAAAAGCTTAAAAAGTAAGAGACTGATTCAGTTGTATGAAACAAAGCAGCACCGTTATCATTGTCATTTCAGAGCCTTCAGCCTTCCTGCTCTGATGGTGGCTAAAAGGAAATTTCATGAGGAGAGTGTAGCCAAGGAGGGAGGGAAAACCACTCTTACTTGTGCACGGTATACCTGAAACATTAGAATTCATTACACTTTCCAGCATTTAAAAAAAAAAAGTAGTTATTTATGTTTTTCGTTGCTTAGAGGAGAAAGCTGAAGGAGGTCTCTAAAAAGTTGTTCATCCTAACTAGCTATGACAGTATTGTTGAAAGACCTGACTCTGTTAAATGTATTTTTCCATTGAGTCTGAAAATAACGTTTCTTTTCTATGACACAAAGATCCAGCAATATAATTCCACAAATGCATGCAGAGCCTTGACTTGGAAACTGCTGAGGAAGATGTGTTTTCATGCAAATAGCCACACATGAGGATTGCTTTCATTTTTAGATATGTTAAAAGTTTTATTGAACAACTCTTCAAAAATTACAAAAGCCTAACTTGAAGCTATGGGGAAAATTGTCATAGTAGGATTTTTCTTTCCATGACAGGAAAGAGTTTGAAATGAGCCAGCTGAATTCCAAGATAGAAGATGAACAAGCTATAGTGATGCAGCTGCAAAAGAAGATCAAGGAGCTTCAGGTCAGCTTGCCTCTTTCTCATATATCTTAGGATGAGTTTCTAGTTGTGCCTCACTGAAGGGCTTTGCAGAGACTTTTCATGGCTAGCTGCAGCTTGGCTTTGAGACTCAAAGTGGTGCAACTCCGTAGTCTCCCCGACAGATCCCTTTTCCCTTCAGGATGCTTGGTCTACAGTGGTTCCTTCTCAGTATTAGGACATATGACCACAAAATGCTGGTGGTTTCAGGCAAGGCAGAAAGTCTTTGCTGTTTTATTTTAAGAAACAAAACCATGGAGCTGAGAATGGATGCTGGGGAGGCGTTGAGCAGTGATAAGAATGGATTTGAAATTTAGAGGAACTGCTCAAATGCACAGAAAATTTTCAACAGAAATGAAAAGGCCAAAGAAAGTCAGCACAGTCCAAAGAAAATGTCTTGACCCAAAGTACGAGCTCTGCATTTTTGTGCATAAAAAACATTTGCATAACTTGCACGTGAAGCATAGGTTGGTCAAAATAACTGTTTCATAAAAAAGACTGCTCCCCGTGAATATTCATTTTTCATGCAATTCTGCACAGTTATATTTGAAATCTTGTCTTGACAGTTCTAGAGAGAAGTTACTTCAGTCACAGAGCTCTTAAAATGGGAACAAATCACAATTTGTTGCTGCAACTCCTCCTATCAAGTAACTACTCTCATGTACTTCAGCTGAATGTCTGCTTTTGTTGTCCAAAAAGCAGATTCGTTGCCCAGTGTGCAATAAGCCAATTCCCACACACACAGGGGAGATACTGCTTTTATTCAGGCCTGGGTGCTTGGTGGAATTCCCATAAATTGAGCACACCTAATCCCGGTTCTCTTGACATATTTATCGCAAAGTAGCACACCCCCAATTACAATGACGAGTTCAGGTTTCTTCGCCTAGCATGCAAACTAGCATGCATGCCCAGTTTTTTTCTCCACTCTTATCTTTTGAGTGGGTGGTATAATTGGGGTAGGTGGTCCATGAGTTGGTGGTTGCGATTACCCCAGCCCAAATTACCTTTCCCCTAGTTTCTCAATACTTTTGGCACTCCAGATGGTTCCTCAGGGTCTGCTGGTCAAACTAACGATTACTCAGTTACACTTCTAACTCTTGACAATCATGCTTTAATGAATACATTGGTTGGGTATATATTAACTAGCATACTATACAATAGGCATTCTTAGCTACAAGAACACCTTAACCCAAAAAGGAACTATTTGTAACTCTTGAATTTGATGCAAAATATCAACATGACTATAAGGTCGATGCACTTGACCTAAATGTCTTAACTAGAGCTTGTAGGGAAATCTACTGTGAGAAAGATGTGACTCATCATCCTTACTCTAGCTCAAGATCCGATTTACTGGCATAAAAGGGCAAGTCCTTTAACTGCTGTGCTTTCACGTGTGTTGTAAAATGTGAGCTGGCAGAGGGTTTAACAATTTGTAAGGTACTGCATGGTCTTCCAGTGGGAATCATCACAAAGGTGACCTAAAGGTGCTCATGTCTCTTTGGTAGGCTCGTATAGAAGAACTAGAAGAGGAATTGGAAGCAGAAAGAGCTGCTCGAGCCAAGGTAGAAAAGCAGAGATCAGATCTGGCCCGAGAGCTGGAGGAATTAAGTGAGCGACTTGAGGAGGCTGGGGGAGCCACAGCTGCCCAGCTGGAGATGAACAAGAAACGTGAGGCAGAGTTCCTGAAGCTGCGGCGGGACCTCGAGGAGGCCACGCTACACTATGAAGCTACAGCTTCCACCTTGAGGAAGAAGCATGCAGACAGTGTGGCTGAGATGGGGGAGCAACTGGACAACCTGCAGCGGGTCAAGCAGAAACTGGAAAAGGAGAAAAGTGAGCTGAAGATGGAAGTGGACGATCTGTCATCCAACATGGAGCAGATGGTCAAGGGAAAAGTAAGGGTCCTGAGGCTTCTCAAAGTCCCAAAGGTCATGTGTAGCTAAGGCTGGTCTGAAGGTTTCCCAGGTCACCTGGTAGGGCCAAAGTGTTTTCAGAAGGTAGTGTCTTGCACTCTGAGGGTGCTTACGTGCACAGTGCTCCCCCTTCCGCAGCTGATGGTATAACCCTTCTTATCTAGAGGTGGGACAGCAATTAAGATGGCCTGTCTAAAACATATAGTGCATCCCCAGTTCCAGGCATATTGTTTATCCATATATCTCAGAGCACAAAGCTGTGTTAATGAAATTGTGCTCCCTCCAGGCTGGTGATGACCGGGATGATGCCATCCAAGGCTGGACATCTCCCATCCTAAGCAGAATCCTCTCAGATCTTGTCCTTGGTTCACAGTTTTGACAAATTTTAGCAAGAAGTGCACAGCAAAGGCTTGAGTGACCGTCATGTGAATTTTTACTTCTCACATCTGAATTGTGGATTTTGTTTCCTGAGTAGATAGTCTTGGTAGCTTTCAGAGCACTCTAAACAGAGTTCTTTCAGTGTAAGTGAAGACAAGAAATTTCAGTATTCTGAGAGTTAGAAAGCTGTCATCAGACTCAATTTATGATAAATGGCAATTAAAGCAGAATCAGTAAAGCAATCTTCATTGGAGATGATTTTCCCATCTAGTAATTATAAGGAGGCTATGCCTGAACTTCATAGACATGTGATTGCTTTTGAAGTTCTTGCAAAGAGTATTTTTACACTGGTTCTTCCATGCAGAACACAGTTCAGGGGAAACAAATGGAGAAGGTGGTTTGATATGAGGAGGCTCCTGGCCTGGGACTGCAGACACAGGGCTACTATTCCCACTCTACTGCTGTGCTATTTGTGTCTCTGCTATCTGCCCTTTCTCTGAAAGACAAAAAAAAAAAACAAACAAAAAAGATACAGTTGGAAGGGTAAAGCTTCCAAATGGCTGCCTGGAGGCTCCAGCTTTGTTTGCCTTTTCTCCCGATTCCTTTTAGGCAAACGCAGAGAAACTTTGTCGAACTTATGAAGACCATCTGAACGAGACAAAAACAAAACTGGAGGAAATGACTCGCCTCATGAATGACCTCACTACTCAGAAGACAAAACTCCAGAGTGAGAATGGTATGTGTACGTTCAGCCCAGACTTATCAGGTGTGCCACAGCACTCAGCGCATGGGTGAGATATATTGTGCAATAGCATCTGCCCTGAAGGTGACTGGATTAGAACTGCTGAATGGAGCTGAAGCTTTTTTGTCATTCCTATCTTCAATATTTTTATAACATTGTGGGGGACAATGACCTTGCCTCAGAATGGCTTTGAAAACAAAACCTGTAACGGTATTTATCAGCATACTGCTAAATACCATCTCATGAGCTGAAATGGACATGCTGGCTAGGTACCCAGTTTCAGGAACAGGGTACATCTGTCTTGCAATGCTAGAGGGAAGATGAAGGAGTTGGAATCCTGCTGCTGTCTGTGTAAATACCATCTTTTTCAGCCTGACCTTGGGCACTGCACTCTAGAAGACGCTCACATCCAACCAAAAGTACATTTAGACTAAGTGCTTGCTACCTTTTTAGCCAGAGTAGTGCTATTTAATCTCTGCATCCTCATCAGATACCACTGCTCTGTGTATTTTCAAAGACATATTGTTAATTTCCTGTGTGTTTTCTTGCTAGTTCTATGTACTCCTATAAGGCTGCAGTTTGCACCCCACAGTGGTGCCCTTCTTGTGATAAATGAAGTTTTCCTTATGTATCCCTCTCTTCTGTACACTGGTCATTCTGAGGGTCTCAGGGTGCTTTGCAGCCCTCTGAAAAGAAGTCTGTGGAAAAGCAATGTGAAGTAGTGAAGAAAAGTACAAACAAAACCAGCTACAACTTCACGTGAAAGTAAGCATCAGTTTAGTCTGATCCATGAGCTGAACTAAAATTAATGAATCAAGGCATCAAACCACAAAACCCATTAAAAAAAAAAAAACCAAACAAAAAGAAACCCAAACTAACAAATAATAATAATAAAAAAAAAAACCCCTAAGGAAAACTATCCTGGTGAAGTGTCTGATAGTTACAACTTTGGAAGAAACTTCACAAAAGGCCAGCCACAATCACTGTTAGTTCCTTTCTTCAGCAGAATTGGACAGGTGGGACTTTGATTTTGGCTCGGAATTTGTTATTTCATCATCTTACCTAATTTTTTGGTTAAATCCTGTGGCAGGTGAATTTATAAGACAACTTGAAGAGAAGGAGTCACTGATAAGTCAGCTGTCCCGTGGGAAAACATCATTTACGCAACAGGTCGACGAACTTAGGAGACAGTTAGAAGAGGAAACCAAGGTGAAGTTTTGACTGTGTCCCATTCATTGAGACAGAACGGGGAAAAGTCTTCATGTTCATTTGCAGCCTGGATAAAAGCTGAAATGAGACATGGGAGTGGGAATGCTTCCTGGTAATTGTACTGGTATAAGTTCCTGTCCCTGACTGAGGCAAGTCACAGGAGAAGAGTTTGGGAAAATAACCAGCATCCGTAATTGTTAAATAAAATTTATCCAGTAGGATAGCCAAAATCTCAGATCTTGCATCTTAAAAGTTTGGATGCTTCCCCAAAGGTGTTAGATTACCTTCAGTTTTGATAGCTTCCTCAGCATGTCACCAGTTAGGGATGACTTCAAACACTTCTTACCTCATTTGACCTGGACTGTCAAGGCCAGCAGCAAAAATTAAAAAAGACTTAAGCCTTCTTCTGAATTTCAAGGGGCTGTTTATTTGGGTTTTGCTGAAGGTAACCCCACAATGCTGTTACGTTTCTATTCCTGCAGTCCAAAAATGCCCTGGCTCATGCCCTGCAAGCAGCCAGGCATGACTGTGATCTCTTGCGGGAGCAGTATGAGGAGGAGCAAGAAGCCAAGGCAGAGCTGCAGCGGGCTCTCTCCAAGGGAAATGCGGAAGTGGCACAGTGGAGAACAAAGTATGAGACTGATGCCATTCAGAGAACTGAGGAGCTGGAAGACGCCAAGTAAGTGGGTTAGGTGGACTTCATCGTGCCCTTGGCTGGCAGGACTGTGCTCCCTGGGACTTGTTATAGCACTAAGAAAATAGGGCAACCTGGTTGGAAAAGTCCTTCTGGCTCATTGCTGTCATTTGTGGCTGTGCTTCTTTCCATTGCTTGAGCAGGTCAATGTTTCTGTTGAGTCCTTGTCCATGCAGTAGTGGATGCAGATACTAGGATTTATTTAAGAACTAACAAGATTAGAGTACCCTACTTGGTTATCTCGCACACTTGCTTGCTTTGCCCTGCCCAGTGCTATGTTCCCTCGGTCCTGACTTCCCTTCCCAGCAGGGAGATGATGGCTGCCCTATGAAAGTAGGGCAAAAAGTCATGTTGGCTCGTGTTGTCCAACTGCTCCCAGTTACCAGTCTTGGGCGTTATTGGGCAAGGTCTCTGAGCATCGCCAGCATGTGCTTCCATGCATCTCTGAGCTGTAGGATTTCCCCCCACTTCCAGTATATTTTTCTCCATCTAGCATCTTCACGTTCTTCTTTCTGGGCCCTCCTTTTTTTCCAGGACCTTTTGCTGGAACTCCCAGCCCCCTGTTTTTCCAGTCTAAACAGTCGATGAACAAAAGCTCAAGGCTTGACCAACCTCCTAATTGGTGGTTCTGTCTCATATCTCTCATTTGGAGATACATGACACTTTCATTTAGACCAGGTCTAAATATCGGTTACAGCTAGCAAGTAGCAAGCTGCTGCTGGAGAGTTCAAAAGTTCAACCTCAAATATTCACACGCACGCACAGATGCACAAAATTATCTGCCACATGTCAGCATTCATAATTTAAGCTGGTTTTTTGCCTGTCACGGTCCCTTCTCTCTAGAGGCTTGATTTCCCCCTCCCTTTCCCTTGCCTCCTCCCCCCGCCAATTTTCCTCTCAAAACTGATTTATTGAGATAATGCTTTGGTGTGATATTTTCTGGATAACATGGCAGCAGTGGCACTCAGTCATTTCACTTTCTTTTCCCACCTGGTAGGAAGAAGCTTGCAGCTCGCCTGCAAGAAGCTGAAGAAGCAATCGAGGCAGCCAATGCCAAGTGCTCTTCTCTGGAAAAGACAAAGCACAGGCTGCAGAATGAGCTGGAAGACATGATGATCGACCTGGAGAAGGCCAACTCAGCAGCTGCCTCCCTGGACAAGAAGCAGCGTGGGTTTGACAAGACCATCAATGACTGGAAGCAGAAGTATGAAGAGTCACAGGCCGAGCTGGAGGCTTCCCAGAAGGAGGCCCGTGGCCTCAGCACCGAGCTCTTCAAGCTGAAGAACGCCTATGAGGAGACGCTGGACCATCTGGAGACGTTGAAAAGGGAAAACAAGAACCTCCAAGGTAGGCCTCATTCAGGCTCTACATTCAGTGCAAGAGCCACAGCAGCAGACACTTGGATGGCAGGTGCCCCATAACAGCTGTAGAGAAAGCCATTCTCTCATCGTTGAGACTAGCTTTCCAATGTGTTTGGAGACGCTGACTGATGCTGGCGGTGAAGGTTTTAAATGCAGAAATTGGTATGGCCAGAGGAGAGCAGGCTTCTGTTTGCTCACCTGTCGATGAAACTCACTGGCAGAGGTGCCAGTCTCAGCAAAAGAACAAGAAAGATGACAGAGGTGCTGTAGATGAAGCCTAGGCAGCTCCCAATGCAGAGCACAGTGTTTCTAGCCTGCAGATCACAGATGAAGACAAAACCACTATAACTACTTCAAAAAGCATTTACAAGAAAGTCTGTGCCTTCAAGTTGGTCAGGGAAAAAAAAAAGGTTTTGTAATTGAAAGTAAGGCAATGCTTGTGTCCAGATGAGCCCTTGAGATAGCAGTATGAGACCCAGGTCCTGTATTCATGCTCTGTGAATTGCAGTATGTTTGGGACACTCTGGTCACTAAATCTGTCCATCCTTTCTGTTTCAGAGGAGATTTCTGATCTGACCAATCAGATTAGTGAAGGAAACAAGAGCCTCCACGAAATAGAAAAAATCAAGAAACAGGTTGAACAAGAGAAGTCAGAAGTTCAGCTGGCTCTGGAAGAAGCAGAGGTAAGGAAAGAAAGCTCAAACGAAGAGGAAAGAGTGTCTTTGTCATGATTGTCCTTCCTTTTTCATCCTCTTGGCAACACAGTCAATGTGATGGCTGTTAGCAAGAGCAACCTCTCTGCGCCCAGCTCCTCCGGCTTTGCTAGTCAGTGTTTTCAAGAGTGACTGGTGACTTTTGGAGATGTCAGCTCTAAGATCATCAGTGGAGGCCCTTTCAAAGGAGCTGCTTTGTAGGTTTTGGTTTATTTGTTGTTGGGGGTTTTTTTTTGGGTTTTTTTTGCCTTTCAGGAAGCCCAGAATTCTTTTGTGCGTCTCCTGAAAATCAAGTCTTTGCTCACTTCGGCATAGAATATTTCAGTCTTTCAGGAAACAGGAACTGTTAAGAATTATGGTCTTATACTATTTTAGCAGATATTTCTCGTGTCTAGCTTCCAACAGCAAATTCACAATTTCCTGGTTTTGAGAATAAGAAAACAAACCTCCTGAATACTCTAAATTTTGTAAGGTCTCAGATTTTGTGTTGGATACTGCAGCCTGCTTAAAAAAAAATGGTAGCAGTCTCAGAAATCAAATGAAAACAGGCAATTTAGAAAATCTTTTACTCCCAATAGGAGTTTGGTAAAGACATTTAGCATCACTGCATTAATTTCTATGGTAACAAGTATGCACGTACCCTAGAGGGATGCCTCACCCCAGTTTACAGAAACAAACCAACAATACGGAACAAGCCAACTGGAAATCCTGGTCATTCACTTGAAGGGCTCAGTTGTCAGGTTTTTTTGGAAGTTTGTTTCATTGCAGAGCTGGGAAGGTGTCTAGGTGTTTCTGGCTAGAAGCAAAAAAGCACTTGCCAAGGGATTTTTAGTGACAGCTGCATTTCTTTTGAATTGTACTCTAAATAACATCTGCTAAAATGAAGATCACTCAGTGTCAGGGATCCATTAATACCTTAAATGCTGTGCAACTTCTGTTGTCTGTTACAGGATGCTTTACACTTTGCAGGGATTTCACAGCCAAACAAACAGGTGCCATGGTCAGAGCAGAGGAAAGAACACCCCTTTCCTCCACAGCTCTGAGATTTGGAGAGTGATTATATGCTCTGTCAATAAACTTCCTACAAAGAATACATCAGTTCTTGAGGGATCTAAGGGGCACACTTTACTTTCCCGGACTGTGTGGAACGGCTTCCTAAAGCTCAGTGATATTAGGAACTAACAAAAGTAAAGTGGTGATGTATCTTATTTTAATTGTAAAAGAAATGGTTTAATGCAGATTTTCTCCCTTCCTGACGAATTTGGGTCTCTGGCAGTCGCCACTGGTGGCGCAGTATTTGTGTGTGCTGTTCCCATTAATATGTTGTGGCTCCTTGGCATGAAGCTTGTGCTCGACTGACCTGTAGCTGCTGCGTGATGGCCGGAGACCAGTGAGGATTTCGTACAGCTTTGTCTTCAGAACCTCCATTCTGTTTCCAGCATCTCTCCAGGGAACCATAGCTAAGCCTGTGCAATTCTACCCTTCAGAGAGCGCTTCCTAAATATATGGCGTTCAGTTCTGTGCCTTCCTTCCCTGTTTGTCGCAAGCAGCAAGGAGACAGAACGCCACTGAGCCTTATGCAAGCCTTGGAAGTCAGAGGCCCTGTTATTTCACTATGGGCTGTTGTCAGCTTAGTTCTTGACTTCCATATATGAGAGGAATGTAAGAACAAAGACACAGAAACAGACAGACTTGTCTTCATGTTAATTGGAAAGGGCGGACAGAGTATTTTTGCATTTTGTCATGTAGAGCTGACGTCCGTTACTTCTTTCCTTGAAGTCATATTGCCTAATAAGATTGTATAATTGGGAGGCTTTCAACACTTTGTGATTTCGAGTGATCTTTGTGAGCTGGGGGACGTGTGGATGCCTTCATCCTCCCAACAACAATCTTGGTTTAGCTTTTGCCTATCTCTTACAAGCCTGTGAATTTCTGGAGGGTGTCTGTACAGGGGTGAGGAGCAGGGAACATCTGTTGATATCAAAGCCACACAGGCAGGGCCTAAGGTATCTTTTGTGAGCTGTGGACTGCTTGACAATTTGTCCTCCGAAGAGCTTGCTGCTCAGTTTTCCAGCTGCCAACTTGCATTAGAAGGCAAATAAATGCATTGTTTTCCCATGTAAGCCGCTCATGTCCTTGCTTAGAGAGAGAGGCAAGGAGGAAACAATGCTATTGGGAATGGGAATAAAAGTGTGAAGGGATCATCTTTGTGTAGCAGTTTGTGATTTTAAAAAAGAAAAAAAAACAAAAAAGCAAAAAAAAAAAAGCAACTCCTGGCCCACAAGCTCTTGGTGCTTTCTATTTCAGGGAGCTTTGGAGCATGAAGAAAGTAAGACCCTTCGTTTTCAGCTTGAACTTTCTCAGCTTAAAGCAGAGTTTGAAAGGAAACTGACAGAAAAGGACGAAGAAATGGAAAATATAAGGTACTGTGCAGGAAGCAGCATGTTTTTTTATCAGGGAAAGTCTCAAAAGACCAGAAATAGAGAAATGGCAGAGGTACAAGAAAGTATGAATACAAAAGAGGAGGAGCTTGCAGGTGAAAGGGATAAACAGGAAAAATGGAAAGCAATTAGATGAGAGGAGATGATATCTTTTGTCTCTCCCCTTCCACCCAGCACAAATATGAGTCTGAAGAGTTACACTCTTAAATGATGCTATACTGAGCCAGATTTTCAGCAATGTGTGAGTGCAGTCCTTCAGAAAACTCTGGCCTTGAATTAGTCAGTGTTGCAACACTATCAATCCAAGAACCATGTCCCCGCTGGTAGGTTAAAGGGTAGGGAAGGGCAAGTCCAAGACCCACCTTGGCCAGCATAGATACAAGGACTGATATGTTAATAGTTTCAAAACCAAGAATGTTTCATCCCTTTCAGATACTGTCTTCTGATGTCCTGCAGATGTCTGGATAACAGAGCTGTCAGGACAGGCTATCCCGATCAGTGCTTTCTGCCTCAGCTTCATTACAAGTGTTTTGCTGCAAAGCTGTTCAGCAGATGTGCTGTGTTTGTTGTTCCCCGGGAGTCTAGGGCACAGTTCAGTTATCTTGCCCTCAAGGTTTTCCTTGTTGGCTCCGTGATTTCCCAGAACTTCTATGCTTTCAGCAAAACTTGGCCAGCAGCGAGATGTTTCCCTGTGTGAGTCATATTCTGTGCTTGGAGTTACCTTCTGGTTTTAAGAGAGCGGAAGTTTCGTTGTAGGTTTTGACTGTTACTGAGTCAAGAAAATGAAGCGCTTGTCTGTATCTGGTTTGCCATCTTCAAATCGACACTAAGCTGCCTTTCACAGGGGGACCAGCTGTTAATTGAGTGGGCTTAATGTCTTCTAATTTTTGATGTCTGTAACACAGATTTCTGTTCCTGAATTATTCTCCTTATAAGTAGTGTAAGAAATGTTTTTCAACATCTACTTTACGACACAATAAAATGTAGCTTACACGTGCCATCTACTATAAAAGGCGCTTAAAGTAATTAGCTTAGAACGTAGCTGCCTACCTTCAGTTTGATCAATCTCCTCCGCTAATGTCTTCATAAAAAGGCTGAGATGTAAATCAGCCCAGTAAATGATTCACTAAATGTCTTGGCGAGTGTTTGCTAAGCTTGAAGTGCATCTTGTTAGGATCAAGCCTGTACTTGATAACTTTACAAGAGGCCCAAGAGAACTCCTTGCCGCAGTACTGCCAAAGGACACTGGAGAGAAGGATGCTATAGGTGTGTACAGGAGTCAGCTGAGGGTGTGAAGCGCATCAGCCAGTTAGATGGCAGTGAAGCACTAGAAACCTGTGCTATGCGTGTCATTCAGAAATACACTGTTTCTAGAAATGAGACACTTAAAGAAAATGGAATACTGTTGCATTTAGTTCTGTGTTCCTGTACAGAGAAGAAAATGAGTCCTTTCACCCTTCATGTCCTTTTCAGGAGAAATCAGCAACGTGCCATAGATTCACTGCAGTCCACCCTTGATTCTGAAGCACGGAGCAGAAATGAGGCCATCCGGCTGAAGAAGAAGATGGAAGGAGACCTCAATGAGATGGAAATCCAGCTCAGCCATGCCAACAGGCATGCTGCAGAAGCAACAAAGTCAGCACGCATCTTGCAGACTCAAATAAAGGTACTGTGAGACCTACCAGTCCCAAGCACCCCATGGTAGGTGCGGGCTGGGTTTCTAATGAAGAGCAAAACAGCAATGGTGATGGTAATTAAGAGAGAAGCTACTCCCAAGCATGTGCAGGGGAATTCCTTAGTGATCACATCTGGCGTAAGAGAATACTGAAATATTAATTTCTTCAACACTTGCATACAAGCTGGATGAGATCCAGTCATAAAACCCTTGCTGGCTACAGCCTCCTGTAGGGGCAGAAAGCTGGAGCATGAAGAATTGTAAGTCCTTTAACAGTGGAGAGCAAGTCAGTTGACAGGCATATACAGTGTATGTGTATAGTCAGCTTTGTTGTTTGCCTCAACGTCTATAATAGTTTAAAAAAAAAAAAAGTGCTTTGCTAAGACACCTCTTAAGTCATTGCCTCTCCCACACCTAAGCAGCTCGTTCTGCCACAGGCAGAACCATGAGCTCTGACAGATATGAACACATGGGTTTTCCCCCTGTTGCACCACATACCACAAAAGTTATTGAGCTGAGAGTGTGGAGGAAGCCGTTCTCCAGTAAAGAAGCACTGAAATTTTTGAGGTGGGTCCCATGCAACTTCTGCAGTCTGGGGTACTCTTATGTAAGTAAGCACAGTGGCCTGAAATGGAGTTGCACTGATAAAAAGGCAAACACCTGTTTTGTTGTAGGAGCTTCAGGTGCAGTTGGATGATTCAGGACACGTGAACGAAGACCTGAAGGAGCAGCTGGCGGTCTCTGACAGGAGGAACAATCTTATGCAGTCAGAGCTGGATGAGCTGAGGGCTTTGCTGGACCAGACTGAACGGGCGAGGAAGCTGGCAGAGCACGAATTGCTGGAAGCCACTGAACGTGTGAACCTGCTTCACACACAGGTTGGCTTTTTCTGTGCTCTCTCCCTCATTGGGTTAAACTGAGCCTTGCCTATTAAGTACAGACACTGTTTGTCCGTGGCCTTCCTGAGACAGACACACCTTGCCCTCCTTCAAGTGAGAAAATGAGGGAGAGGAAGTAAGTCACCCTGTAGATATGCCGCCTCACTCCCTCCAAGTTAGCTGGAACTGATGATTCAGCCAACTGCTTTAAATCATTTCCAGAAAGAGCAATGATCAAAGATAACAAGAGTAAAATTTATTTCTTATTCCATGCTGTAAAACCGGTTTACTGCTTTAGTTAAGCCATATCTGGGATGGTGCGGCACTTGCTTGGAGAAACAAGTTCTGGCTTTGTGCCGGCGCTGATGTTACTTGTCAAGGAAAACTGCAGAGGCTGGGTTCTAACAATAGGTGTATTGTGCAGGGCAGGAAACTACCCCGCAGCAAAGTGCTCGCGGCCACGTCACAGGTCTTCATTTAGATAAACCTTTCGACCTTGTCCAGATGGACGCTGTAGTTTTTACAGGGCCACAGAGGGCATGTCCTGACTTGGCAGCATTTCTGTTGCAAGATCAAAGCTTCTCTTCACCAAGTAATGGTCAGAAAGAAATGAAAACATGCTACAGGCTGGCGACGTTTTGCAATGTTTCCTCCAGCCCACTGATGACATTGGGCTTCTTTTTTTAATCACCTCATTGACTAACTGATTATGGATCATTAGTTTTCCAAAATGAGCTGCCTTACTCGTTCTTCAATTTTATCTGAATCAAAATCTGAGTATTTACAGCTTTGAGAGTATTTTTAATATTTCCTCAGTCTGAAGCTACATACTCTAGTCAAGGCCAGCCCTTACCCGGTACCTGGGTCTCCCTTCCCAAATACTGCTCTGTGCAATCCAGGAGTTGCAAAAATCAGTAAGCCTTGGTGTGCTATGGTATTTAGAGGAGTTATGTCTCTAATAATCACTTTCCCTCCTTTTCCACTGTTCCTTTGGGGAAAACTTAATAAAAGAACACAAGTCTAATCAATCAAAAGAAGAAGCTGGAGGGTGACATTTCCCAGATGCAGAATGAAGTGGAGGAATCGATCCAGGAGTGCCGGAATGCAGAGGAAAAAGCCAAGAAAGCAATCACAGATGTAAGTAGGCTGAGTCCTTGCTCGCTTTTTTTCAGTACCACATTATCTTAGGACAGCCAAAAAAGTAGTTGCCAGGTCACCATTTCTGTGCTTGTTACAAAGCTCGTACATCCAAACTGCTCCACAGGTATCTGGAGGTAACTGATGACACTACAAAATGAAACAGGCTGGAGGTAAAAAGCGAGGAAGGACTTTTTCCTGATGTTTAGGTTTCACGTTTGGTTGTTTTGTTGTTTTAGGGTTTTTTGCACCCCAAGAATGCATTTTCCACTGATCCTCAAAGTCTGAGGTTATGTCACCTTTGAATCGGCTACAACATATACCTGGATAGGATAAACCAGTTCAGACTGAACTAGTGCTAACTGGTCTTCTGGTGTACATAGAATCTGATGTGAGAAACAAAATTACTGAATCCCAAACAAGGTGCCCCAGGACTAGATGTCTATTGGAAAAAACAGGAGGCCTAAGATCCCAGAGGGAGAGGTGGAGTGCATTCTTCCTCTAGGGAAGTCATCATTTGGGCAGGTATAGTTTCATTTCCCACAGACTTGGAGAAATCCATGCCTTCAGAGTTCAGCTGAGGTGTCACATCATACCAACAGATAAAATGAAAGCTAAAACTGGAGGTTTCTGAGAGTTACATGTCTGGACAAAGCTATTCCTGCACCATGGTCTCTAGTGCTTGTCAGCTGGCAGCACTATTACCACCTGCCAGAGAGATGCCAATTGTCCTTGATTCAGCTCCAGCCTGGATTGCAATTACTGCTGTCTTCTGATGACTGCTCGGCGATGGGTATAAAATCTGTAAATGGCTCTTGGTGGCAAGCACAAACATCAAAGCAGGCATGAGCTAATTGGCACCCTTGTTACCTGTCTTGCAGAATGGCCAGGGACTATGTAAGATGTTGAGACTGAGCTTCCTATCCCAGCGCAGACTGCAGAAACTGCTCTGCTGTTACAGCTGCTCAGGCAGCTTTTGTCTATGGCTGTGCAGGGAAATCTGTCTGCCAGTTGTTTTAACCTACTACCTTTCAAGCGCTCCAAACACCACGATTAGGTTTTGAATAAATTCTACATAAAATGGTTGAACGGCACAGACTTACTTGTAGGCATTATAAATGAGGACATGATATAGCGTAGGTATTGCAAGGAAAAAAAAAAAAAAAAGAGGAGTAAGGGGAAATCTTAAATCACAGCATCACAATAGGGAGGAAAAAAAGACCTCCAAAGCTATTCTATCCTTGTGCTTTCTTTGTCCAGGCAAGATATACACACACAAGATACTCTCTGAAGCTTTGGATACAGCAAATGATCCAAACAAGGGATAATCCAAGATCGATCTTCCATCATTTCTGATGAGAGCTGCTGTAAAATGTGGTTGTTTTTCAGGCAGCAATGATGGCTGAGGAGCTTAAAAAGGAGCAGGATACTAGTGCTCACTTAGAGAGAATGAAGAAGAATATGGAGCAAACCATTAAAGACCTCCAGAAGCGACTGGATGAAGCAGAACAAATAGCCCTGAAAGGTGGCAAGAAGCAGATCCAGAAACTGGAATCCAGGGTAAGTTTGTGATCCAACATTGGACCACTGTCTCCTGCTTACAGAACTGGGACCAGGCAGGTATCCCAGGGCTGCCTGAGAAGTTCATAGAGGCCAGTAAGAGATACTGCGAATGCCTTTCCTCTGTTTCACAAAATGCAGGTGAGCAGTTCTTGGAGATACATTTCCCCTGCATCATCCAGCTACAATGAGCTGTTGTAGCACAGCAGATGACCAAGCCCTTGATTAAAAAAAAAAAATACAAAACCCCCAACATTTAAACCCAGAAAAAGCCTCTCCAATGATTGCTTCAGTTAAACTTTTTTGGCCTTTTCATATGTCTGCACCTTTGACTGCTGGAGCAGCTTAAATACATTTATGAAAAAGCAGAAGGGAAAGGTGATGTTTTAATCTGTTCCTGAAATTCAGCTCTATGGAAACGCTGAGAAAATTAGCATTTCTTGAACTGTGAACCCAATTATCTGCTGCTTTATATCTATGTAGCATAATTGTAAGGGTGTTTTGGTTTTGTTTCTTTTTCAGGTTCGTGAGCTGGAGAATGAACTTGAGACTGAACTCCGCCGTAATTCAGATGCCCAAAAAGGAGCCCGCAAGTTTGAGAGACGCATAAAAGAACTGACTTACCAGGTATGCTGAGAGCCACTGGTAAGAGCTGGTAACCACTCAGTCACCACAAAGAAATGTGTTCTCCCAAACAGTGTCTTACGTTGCCTCAGCACTTCAGTGAAGGATGGCATTACCCAGAGCTTTCTGATTGTAGGAAGCTTTAGGGATAGGAGGAATATCTCCCTTGGGCTACCATAATCCAGCATGATTTATTGCAAGTAATGCTAGAAAGCCTCTCGTGCTGGGATTTGAACACTTTTAGCACAGCATTAATATGGAGCAAGCTTAGATGTCTATTCACACCGCAAGAGGAGAAAGAGCCTGTCGTGGTTTTACTCCAGCCGTTGGCTGGGCACCACGCAAACGCTCGCTCAGCCCCCCTCATCGGAAAGGGGGAGAGAAACAGAAGAGTGAAAGTGAGAAAACTCGTGGGTTCAGATACAAGAGTTTAATAAGTGAAGCAAAACCCGCGTGCACAAGCAAAGCAACACAAGGAATTCATTCCCCACTGCCCACGGCAGGCAGGGGTTCAGCCATCCCCAGGACAGCAGGGCTCCGTCACGCGTAATGGTGACTTGGGAAGGCAAATGCCATCACTCCGAACACCGCTGCCCCCCCCTTCCTCTTCCCCCCAAGCCCCTTATAAACCGAGCATGACGCCATATGGTATGGAATGTCCCTTTGGTCAGTTGGGGTCAGCTGTCCTGTCTGTCCCCTCCCAACTCCCCGCACACCCCCAGCCATCCCGCCGGCGGGGCGGTGCGAGAAGCAGCAAAGGCCTTGGCTCTGTGTGAGCATCGCTCAGCAACAGCAAAAACATCTCTGCACTGTCAGCGCTGCTTCCAGCACAAACCCAAACACAGCCCCATGCTGGCTGCTGTGAAGAAAATTAACTCTCTCTCAGCTGAAACCAGGACAGAGCCCAGCTGTCTCTCAACTGTGCTGATGTTGCTAAAAAGAGACAGAAGGATTCAGCTGACTCTAACACATCATGTAGTGTAGGGTTGCCCAGTCCCAGGGCTCTGTCACCTACTGCTGAGCAGCAAGATCCAGTCCCGAGCCTCCCGCAGGCTTGCTAACAGCTGCTGGTGGTTCTTGCCTTGCGAAAAAGGTCTCCGGCACAGAGCACTGATCCTTTTGCTTTCAACTGCATTCTTAAGAAGCTAATCCCATCCATCTGCTTTAGGAGATTACTTAGCCTCCTACCTGTTGTTCTGCTCTGACTTTTGTATGCAGAGCCTGAAGGTTGTTTTCTTAGAACACAGTGCACAGGCAGAATTAGCTGGTCCTTCTGCTTATGGGCTGTGACAGCTTAAACCTGGTTCCTCTTACCAGAAATGCCTCCCAACCAGACTTTAAAATATGCAAATCATGTATTTTTAGGCCTGCCCATAAGTCTGTTTCACTAAATAATGACACACTATAATGACAAGAGTGGTCCTCACCCCTGAGCGAGGAACTCTGTGTGTATGTATGCGTATACCTCTGAAAGTGTGTGCGCATACATATCTGTGTTTATACCTATCTATATTTACATACATATAAATGGGGAGGGTACTGTATTTTACCACTCAGCATCCAGGCTTACCTACATCTTCAATCAACCTACAGAGATTTTTCATATGTCTACACAGGCTTGTTTGTATTTTGAACTATATGTTTCTAAAATAATATTTATGGCACCCATACCTATTGCGTTGTGGGAGGTGCTTTAGGCCTTTTTCAGGTATCAACCCAACTAATGGTGTTTTGATACAGTCAGAAGAAGATAAGAAGAATCTGGCCAGGATGCAGGATCTGATTGACAAGCTACAATTAAAAGTGAAGAGCTACAAGCACCAAGCAGAGGAAGCTGTAAGTAACTATTTGGGCCTTTTTACCTTTGAGAAATTTGATTTCTAAACCCACAATCTTTAATCCATAGAAGCTTTTTAGTACAAACAGACATTTTTTGTGTGTATTTATATTCACACAAACCCCGTATTTATAATCTATGTAAAATAAAATACGTAGCATGCATGTTGATTATATATAAGAAAAGGTATTCAATTTTACGTTAGGGTTGCAGTATAACTTGCGAGGGAAGAGGGGAAAGGAAGGAACAGGACAGGAAAGACTTTTTTTCCTCCTAGTCCCTCAGAAGGCATGTTGAGAGCCTCCCAGTTCACTTAATACAGAGAGTGCCACTGGTAACATCAACTGTAAAACAACAGCCTCAGTTCTCCAGGAAGAGAGTGGTTCCCGCAGAGCTGTTACCTGGTCATGCTGAGCCCTCTGCTTCCCGCTTGACATGGAAAGCTTTGTTTCACCTGCATGGGAGGAAACCAGCTGCGCTATGTTCTCTCACTAGGAAGCACAAGCCAACCTGTACCTTTCGAAGTACAGAAAACAGCAACATGACCTGGATGATGCTGAAGAAAGGGCTGAAATAGCTGAATCTCAAGTTAATAAGCTGCGGAGCAAGTCAAGAGACATCGGCATGAAAAAGGTATGGCTATACCGTACGGGGTAAGTGTGACTGTTTAATACACAGTAGCAGATGCAGGAAGATCTCTTACATCTCTTAAAGGGATGTGGACTAGAATAAATAGTTGTTCACTATATTTTTTAGTTTCAGTCTACCCTACATTTTAACATTAAGGTAAGCCTTTGGGACAGCAGTCTGATGCTTAGGCAAAATGAATTCTCTGTCCTCTTGAGGTTGTTGTTTAACCCCTGTGCTCAGCAGCCAGAAGTTTCCAGAACTGGTGGTTTGGGGTTTTTTTGCAAGCGATGTTAAAAAGCTCCATCTTTTTCTCCCTCTGGTGAGGTAGGTTTCTGTGTATGTAATACAGCCTGGGGATTACTGCACCAGCAGATTGCCAGATATTCTAACATTGCTCTTTCAGTGAACTTACATTGATTTGAAGAGCTGGATGAAAGGAAAATAGTAGTGATTAGCCGCTTAAGTGCTGGGGAGTCATTAGTAATTAGAAATATATTTGTGGCATTTTGCACTTGAGCAGAATGGTAGTAGAGTAATATTGATGAAACTAAAAGGTGCGTAAGAACTTGGTCTGGAACTGAAAGAAACCTTTGTTTATCTGTGCTTGCCTGATGGCAGCCAGGGCAAGTAAGAGTGGGGTTGTTACTTGTAGGAGTGATGGAAAGAGGAGCTGGGTCATTGCTTTTATGTATTTCATTTGCAGGTGTAACACAAACTACCACACTTAATGTCATATAGGTTTTATGGGGGTGACAGTTCCTGAGTCAAGAAAGAGAAGAGAAACCTTTCCATATAATTTTGGTATTTTTATCACACTTGATCCCAACATCTTCCTGCTCTTTTCTGTATCCACCATTGTGTGGGAGGAAATACTGCAATTTCTGCTTTTCTATTGGACCAATAAAGTCACCTTTAACTGATATAAATTACTTTATCTCCACCATCTAGAGCAGAGCTATATTACAATTAAATGTAGATCTGGTATCTCATGTATTCATGCATTTCTCTCTACAACTACCTGAAAAGAGGCTGCAGTGAGGTGGGTGTTGGCCTCTTCTCCCAAGCAACAAGTGATAGGACAAGAGGAAATGGCCTCAAATCGCTCCAGGGGAGGTTTAGGTTGGATATTAGGAAAAATTTCTTCACCAAAAGAGTGATCAGGCATTGGAACAGGCTCCCCAGGGAGGTGGTGGAGTCACTGTCCCTGGAGGTGTTCAAAAAGCGTGGACATGGCATTTCGGGACATGGTTTAGTAGACGTGGTGGTATCGGGTTGATGATTGGACTTGATGATCTCAGAGGTTTTTTCCAACTTTAAAGGCTCTATGATAAAAGCAGTACTGGATCTGAAGCTTACGAGTTCTGAAGCTTTTAAGAGTAAAACGTTTCTACATATTTTTCTTGAAATTATTTCAGACCTAGGAAAAAAACCCTTCTTGTATAATTTCACAAAGCCATAGACACACAGACATCACACAGACACTGAAATAGGTAAAACATGAGAGTAATTTATTTTTTAAATACTCTTAGGAGTGCTGTTTATTCTCTGTATCTTACTAGTACCCTCCTTCTGCCTCAAATATGCAAAAGTTATGGAAAAGTGGATGCCTGTTTTTACTAGTCAGATGGATTTGGCGCTGGCAAACGAGCAGCTCTGGCTATAGCAGAGTATTGCGCTGACAAGCGCACACGCAGAGGTGTCGTTTCCACCAAAAGGGACCCTCAGCAGGAATAGCAGTAGCTGACAGGAAACGTGTTCAGGCTGCAAGCGCTATCCTGTAAGTCATGACGCCTCTCCTTTGCGGAGAGAAAGGCACTGGAGGGATGGCTTTAATAGTGTGGCATTAGAAATACCCTGTCTACCGCTACTAGTACTGTGTTCCTGGAAACTCTAGGACGTATGTGTGATTTGGAGCGAGCACCACCATCTATTGAAACAGGGTCGCATAGATGTCATCTGCTATCAAAGGGATATATACCTTAGCATGAGGACAAGAAACAGATAGTGTTAGCTGAAGTAAGGCAGCAAAGGTTGGCGCTAGTCTATTTCAGATACAAGCTGGTACTACCAGGGAGCAGCAGCATTAGTGAAGACAAGCTTTTGTTATTTACTTGTGAACTTACCCTAAAACCCTCTCAACGCTTCCATTTCTAACAGTTGTATGCTATCTATCTCAATTGTATTTCAGGTTCATGAAGAGGAATAAGTACAGTCCAAGCTGACAGATATGAGAAGATGCTTGATACAATCAGGCGCAACTGAAAACAGATGTAGAAAAAAATAAGCACTTACAGAAATAAACATCAAGTGAAAATCTAAAGAGACTGTATAGCGTATTCCATTCATTTCTTTGTATTTCTATTTTGCCAGGCCCCAGGGATCAATAAAAGATTACATCTTGCCAACAGCCCACTTCATTATGTTGGAACAAATCCTAATTGGCAGATCTCTGACAAAATCAAAACGAAGGGCAAATCCAGTCACGCTTCACAGCCTCATGTATTTCATGTGCAGACTGTTAAAGCAGCACAGATTAAACCTGTGCAGGGGGACAGGCCTTAAAGCTAAGATAACCCAGCTTCCATTTGTCATGCCAGTCAGAGTCTGTATGAGTTTTGTAAAAAAGCACAAAGTAATCTTTTTTCGTATGGACAGTCACTTTAGAAGCTTCCACTGCTACCAGCCGAAGGACTTTTGTCTGTCAGCTGCAGGAGAGGTATAGGAGATGCTGTGGAAGGACTTGTTCTGTCAGGACTGCCTGTGGCTCAGAAATAGTGTTCTCTAAGATACTTTCCACTTTTAAACAGGGAAGTTTTCTTTGCTTGAAATTAAAATACTAAATGAAGTGCAAAACAGTAAGCCCTCTCCTTCTCTCATACTAGAAAAAAAAAATCCCCCAAAACTAAATCTTCTGTGGAAACATTTTCGTTGTTCCTTTAAGATATCCAAGTTCCAATTTTTCATGCCGACTCCTCACACACAGGTGTCAAGTGACTTACATATTTTTTTTCCTCTGTCGGTTGAGTTGTTTGTTACTGTTGCTCAGATAATCACATCTCAGTAGCATCTGTGTGTGCAGAGGGGGATCTTCTGGTACGTCAAGGTGCTCACACAATTCCTCTTTTTTTGCGTTTCTAGTCAAAACAAAAAAGTTTGTAAGAATTATGTATATGTAAAATTAAACCTCTAGTGGGAACAGAACAAGACACACTCACTATAAAGAAAAGCCAGCATTTTCCATTTTAACATTAGCTGAGTAGAATAAACATCCACACGCAGAAACATTCCTGTTTCTTCCATCTAGTCCTCCATCAGAGTAACTGGAGCGGAGTGTCATGGTTTTACCCCAGTCGTTGGCTGGGCACCACAAAGACGCTCGCTCAGCCCCCCTCATTGGAAAAGGGGGAGAGAATCAGAAGAGTGAAAGTGAGAAAACTCGTGGGTTCAGGTACAAGAGTTTAATCAGTGAAGCAAAAGCCGCGTGCACAAGCAAAGCAACACAAGGAATTCATTCCCCACTCCCCACGGCAGGCAGGGGTTCAGCCATCCCCAGGACAGCAGGGCTCCGTCACGCGTAATGGTGACTTGGGAAGACAAACACCATCACTCCGAACGCCGCTGTCCCCCCTTCCTCTTCCCCCCCAGCCCCTTATAAACCGAGCATGACGCCATATGGTATGGAATGTCCCTTTGGTCAGTTGGGGTCAGCTGCCCTGTCTGTCCCCTCCCAACTCCCCGCACACCCCCAGCCATCCCGCCGGCGGGGCGGGGCGGGAAGCAGCAAAGGCCTTGGGTGTGTGTGAGCATCGCTCAGCAACAGCAAAAACATCTCTGCACTGTCAGCGCTGCTTCCAGCACAAACCCAAAACACAGCCCCATGCTGGCTGCTGTGAAGAAAATCAACTCTCTCTCAGCTGAAACCAGGACATTCTCCACCCCTTATTCCATACCATTTACGTCATGCTCAGGTCCCACACAATCCAATGCACGGAGTTAAGCTGTAAACTGTTCCATTTCCTCTAATTACGATATGTTAAAGGTCTCAACAGGTACCAAGATTCATTTATCTTGCTTAAATTCTTTAAGTTAAACAGCTGTATCTCAAAAGTATGTTATCATCTCTAAAGCATGTTAGCATTAAAGTTGACTAATAAATGAATCTCTTAAGTGAGAGAGAAATGAAAAAAGAGACCAACTCAGTCATTTTAGAGTTGGCTTTCTCGTGTGTTCTTGCTGAGCCTCGTGGCAACCATTGTAAAACATCTCCTGAACCTTACCAAATTCAGGCTGTGACAAAACTTAAGGCCCAGGGAGTTCAAAGGTATGTCTCTCCATGGACAGGGCTGTACTGTCAGACACAGAAAGATGTACCCTAAGGACTAAAAGCTAAAGTTCCTTTTTCAAGGGTGCTCACCACAAATGCAAAAGAAGGAGACGAAATACTCTAAGACAGAGCCAGCATATTACAAATGCACAAGAATAAAATGCATCCATTTGAAGATGCTGTACTCTACTAAATAGGAGAGATCAGAGACCATATGGTTATAAAAGTCTCCTAAACAAAGCAATTACTATAACTTCACACTGCAGTTTTGGTGAGAGCTTTGACACTGGATATAATTGAAATAATAAGCTGGGCCGTAGATGTACCAAAGAGGCCCTTCTGGACATAGAAAATAGCAAGAATGAGGACAATCTATTTATGCTGAAACTTATCATCCTACACTTTCAGACCTTTTTGTATGCTTTTACCCATAAAAATCAAATTTATGTTTTGGTCAAACATTCAAGGTCTGGATTTAAGCTTAATAGTACCTTTAAAAATAAATCCCCTAAAGATTGTACATACCTTGCACCAGAATGAGACTCCTATCACCAGCAGCAGCAGCACACAGCCGATCACTGCTAGCACAATTTTCGAGCCGTTGTATGAATTTTCTTTAAAAATAAAAATTCCAAAGGGTTTAACAGAAGTGCTTTATATTGCAAATTAATTTTCGCTATTGTTCAATACATATATCAAAGCTACGATTTTTATTTTACTTATAATCTAAAAGCTATGATTTACGGAGAATGTCTCAGTTTGTTTTCAATGTTACTCATACAACAATGTTCAAGTTATTTGACCCATACTAGAAGACTTTAAAGTGATACTTTAACGAGTTAAGTGTGAATAGCTGAAAGCAGATTATTTTACTTAACTCTGCTGATACAAAAATTCCATGTGTTCTCATGTAATATGATTTGATGACTTCCTAATACCAAGCCCATTATAAACCCCTCAACTGCCCCGTGTGGTAAACACTGCCTCCAGGTACAGTGCTCGGTGACGTTAACGATACGGCTGATTTCCAGTAGAATAATTCAGTGTTACCCAGCCTAGACCATAGATTTCATTAATTCTATTGCAAAATCTTTGCCACTTTCATCTAAAACGTTTCTAAACTTCATGATGCAACCACGCAATCCAGGCGGGCACAAGAAGCAGCAGATCCTGAGGTGGGTGGTAACAATGGGTCCCACAGGAGATAAGAGCCCGTCTAGCAGAAACCTCTGCACAGCACCAAGCATCTCATCACTCCAGCCAATTTCAACGTGAGAATGCTCAGACCCAGAGGACTCATTCATTTAAGTACGGTTCTTCTACTTCAGGCTTCCTTTCCACTGCGGCATCTCATCCAAAGAATCTGAAAGCTTCTACACTTCTCTGGAAACATTCTACGGATGTTTGGCAAATAATTCAAAAAAGAGAAGTGCCAAACCAGAGCATTTAACCTAGTCATTGCCTTTAGCCTGGCTCTGTCCCTGAATGCAGACCTACGTGTACATCTTGTCAGTTCCTTTGGAAGAGCAGCTTTAAACTGCAGCATTTCTTTACACAGGATAAGGCCTCTGAAACGACTGTAAATTCATCTCACTTTTAAGGGGAAAAGTCTCCTTTTCAGTGGCTGTGCTGACCACTATCTAACATACTGACCTAACTCGTTTCCTCATGCCCTACTGTATCTACCTACTTGTCTGCTTTCAGCCTGTGTAGCCACAAAGATGCTAATCTCTCTGGTAAGTATCTTCTCTGCATTTCTGTTCCACCAGCAGGAAAATTCTGTGAGCAGCACAGTAATTTAGCCACTAAAGATGGGATCTGTATCACCTGCAGCCATTGTAAGATTCACCTGCAGAGAGCAGCTGGAGAAAGGCATTTGTAGAGGATGATTCAGATCATATTTGCACTGGACAGATGCACATGTCTGTCTCCAGTGAAGGCAGAGGGAGGCTGATGGACTTGTGCACACAGGTTAGGAGCATCAGTTAAGTATGTAACTCCTTGGAGGCGTTCAATGCTCTCCCCTGCAGAGGCGCAATATTGGGTTTACAGGATAAGGAAGTTCATGCTGGAATTTGAGCTGCGAGGAAGTTTGTCTGTCTGCCTTCACCATTTTCTTTAACTCCCCTCCTTCAGGTTGCATATACCTACTCCCATTTGAAACACACCCTGCATCAGGTTTTCAGACTGAAAGTAAGCTATCATGGGGGAGGGGTAAGAAAGGAAGGCAAAAATATATAATCACCTATTCTAGCCCTTTTTCTGCTATGCTGCCTCTATTTTTCATGTCTTACTGTCTTGTCTCAAGTTATTTTCTTTCTTAAAAAAACCCAACCAACAAACAAACGAGATGCCCTATATTAGTTCTCAGCCTTTTAGGTGGTTGTATTTAATTGCTTAAAATGCCTATGTGCTACAGTTTGACTGGTTTTTTCCCTCCTCCCTTTGGACTGAGGTTTAAGGAAGCTGCATCCCAAACAGTATGCTGGTTTTGAACAGATCTATAATTTTTGTTTTAGAAAGCTGGACTAATTTTTTTTTAACCTTCGGTAAGTGTTTTCAATAGATAGAGAAGTCAATCGGGAAGTGTCCTTGAAACTGGAGACAATGAAATAACTGTAACTAAGACTGCACAGCTGGAAACCTACTACAGTTCATAAACACACAGCCGTTCACATAAACGGATATATCCCCAGGTCTAAAAAAGGCCTGCTGTGTAGGATTAATGCTTTGAAAATAACAACTATGTGTTCTCCTCAACAAGATTTCTTCTGCGGGTGAATTTACACCACATTATTGGGCTTCCCTTCACCTCCCTGCTCCTTTAAAAGACCATATTTGCTATGAGCAGAGCATTTAAAACATGATTATGAGAATTTCCCTGTGCCCTCCACTCTGAGGACAGCCACTGATTTTGAGACCTTTGCCACAACAAGCTGCTGACTGAAAAAAATAAACTTCAAGTCTTCAAATAAATACATCTTAGGTGCACAATATGATTTTTCTCAATATTCTACAGATTTTTGATTGACGCTTTAGCTCCATATTCCCTTCACTGATCCCCATCCTCCAAAATGGAAAGAGTAGCAACTTACCAACATGCAAAATTCTCACAGTAAGTTTTGAGTAGTGAGGTGTTGAAATATTACACAGATACTCTCCACTGTCCTTTGCAGTAAGATCAACCAGTATCAGTGAAAAGTTATTTTGGTTAATCTCGACCCCAGGCTGGTAAGAGTGAGAGGTACCATTGAAGGAGGCCAGGACTGAGGTCCCTGCATTTCTGGTTAACGTCCAGACAACACTGAAGCCTTCGGTGTTTGCAGTGCCGTTGCTGTATTCACAAGGAATTACAGTGCTATCTCCGTCCATGCTAGACAGTTGGCCTGAAACAGATAATTGAAGAACCCTCTGCCATTTCTTTTTAAATACTATGAAAGTTATTTAGATAATCTCTGAGTTTTAAGTTCAATGCTACCATGAACAAATGTAAACGTGTATTTCACTATTTTGATATCATCTTCAAACATCACAGTATGCTTTGAGAAGCATCTGAAGATTTTAAAATCAAACCTAGCTTACATTAAAAAAATTTTAATTGGAATTAGCTACACTTATGAAAATTATTTTGTTATCATTTGCCTATTTCTCCTCTAATTAGGGGGCTCATTAAGAAAAGTGATTCAGCCTAGTTTAAGTTATTGTGTAAAATAGCATGAATTTCCGCATGTTGGGAGCAGGGAGAAAATGCAACTGATCAGATACCTGCATATTTAAAGCAAAAAGGTAAAGCTGTTACAATATAATTTAATTAAAAGAATAAAAAGATTCTATTTGTTTAGAAATAACTTCCAGCTTTGATGGACTTCAGCACTTTACTTGTCTGTGTGGAATACTACAATTAATGAATAGCTTTTAAAAAAAGGAAGGCGAAGGAAAGAGCAGGTAAGTAGAACTAACAGTTAATGTATAAAATACTAATATAAGACAAATTGATATTACAGCACAAGTATCAGTTTACAGTAGGGATTTTCTGCAAAGGAAAAAAAAAACAGAGGTGGTTGTAGTGGCTGGCAGTCTGCTGGGGAGGGAACTAAGATGTTATTTTGACGTGGTATAACCACACTTCGTTTTGTGTGTGTGCGAGTACTGCATCCAGCTCTGAGGTCCCCAGTACAGGAAAGACATGGAGCTGCTGGAGCAAGTCCAGAGGAGGGCCACAAAGCTGATCAGAGGGCTGGAGCACCTCTGCTATAAGGACAGGCTGAGGGAGCTGGGCTTGTTCAGCCTGGAGAAGAGAAGGCTCCAGGGAGACCTTATAGCAGTCTTCCAGTACCTAAAGGGGGACTACAGGAAAGCTGGCGGAGGGGCTGTTTATCAGGGAGTGCAGTGACAGGACAAGGGGGAATGGGTTTAAACTAAAACAGGGGAGATTTAGAGTAGGTATGAGGAAGTAATTCTTCCCTGTGAGGGTGGTGAGGCACTGGCACAGGTTGCCCAGAGAAGCTGCGGAAGCCCCCTCCCTGGAAGTGTCCAAGGCCAGGCTGGATGGGGCTTCGGGCAACCTGGTCTAGTGGAGGGTGTCCCTGCCCATGGCAGGGGGGGT
Organism: Psophia crepitans; assembly: GCA_013399095.1. Lineage (NCBI taxonomy): Eukaryota > Metazoa > Chordata > Aves > Gruiformes > Psophiidae > Psophia > Psophia crepitans. Next base: position 104,297 of record VWZZ01007174.1, read on the forward strand.
TGGAACTAGATGATCCTTGTGGTCCCTTCCAACCTTATCCCTTCTATGATTCTATGATCTGAATGAACAGACACATGGGGCTGAAAACCATGAGAACAAAACAAAACTGTACCACACACTGCTGTTATGTAAGGACAAGGAAAAGCAGTGTATTTTCAAAATGTTCTAGTGAGAGGATAGAAGGACGCAGGGAAATTCAGACAGAAGCGTACTGACATGTACCTTTTTCTCCTGTGGATCGGAAGGACAGGTTAACAAAACAGACACTTCAGTGCACTTGTTACCTACCATGATACCATACTTGAAACCTTTCACGGTTGTAAGCTATTGTATGTCAATTAAAAGCTGCACTCTTGTTCTGAAGCACATGCAAGGGATTAGGAACTGGGTATACTTTAGGGGGAAATGAGGGCAATGGAGGCAGTCATGCACATCTCACAAGGGAACTGCTCTCGCATTGCTCTTGATCCAATTAAAAAAATGCTTCCTAAGAAACAAAAGAGGTTGAAAAGTACCAGTAAAAGCTTGGGATTGCAGGAGGACAAAAGAGAGAGTTGAAATTGCATAGCCCTGTTTTCCCTTAACTAACAAAATGAGCTGCTCTTTGCTCAAATATTAACAGTGCTTGCTGCTCCCCACTCCCATGCACACCCAGCGCTCAAACCAGGTACTTAAGAATGCACTTGAAGTACAAAAAAGGGATCAAACGGTACTGGTAAAACTCTGGCAAAAGATGGGGAATGGACTGAGTAAGGAACATATGCATCTAGAGCAGCAGGAAAACTTTTCCCTCCCTCACATAATCCACAGGGTCACTAAAGTTTCCATGTAATTTGTCCAAGTTCATTCTTTCCTTGACATAGTGTAAAGTTTGACTATTGGGCACCTCTTGAAATGTGAAACTGATATAGAAAAAATGTTCAGAGTAAAGCGAACATACGGAAGTGTGATTACCCCCCCCGCCTCTAGGACATGCTGCCTGTAATTTTAACAGATGAGTTTCAAAGAGAAAGAACCTTTTGCGTGGTCTGGTACCCATGCTGCCTCGCTGTAGAAAACCTGTATTCAATTTGGCTCTGAAACCAGCTGTGACACTCAGTAACAATGCAGGAAGATACTTCCATTCATTCCTACCTTGCATCTTCCATTCAGCAGTCCACTCTTCATGAGGGAGACGAATATGACAGGAGTAAGGTTCAGCTGTGTTTACAATGTTCTTGTCGCTTCTTACAGAATAGAGAACTCCATCCCTGGTCTTCTCCTGACGTGTTTCTTGGGTGGATGTGTTGCCTTGTACCCAAGATATATGTGGTGCTGGGTAAGTGAGAAAGGCATAGCACTTCAGCATCCTTTCTGTGTCTGTCTTTTGGTATTCCAGTGCATAATAAGAGGAAACTGTTGATTTTAAAAAAAAAAAAATCCTATTAGTTTCAAAATCCTTTTTAACTTTTAACTGATGGGTCTTTTGAAATAACATTGGGGATAATAAACATAACTGGGAACAGAATTTAATGTGTTTGATTTCAGAAGAAAGCCTATAATTACTTACTGCCAATGCCAGAGTCAATACTGTTCCAAGAAGCCACTAGTTAGCCTTTAGAAATCACAGTGCAGTAGGTTATGAGAACAAATACTGCACTGCAATTTTTCAACTCATTTTACAGCATCTCACCAGAGAAAATGAGTTGCCTGATAATACCATCAGGCCCCAAAGGCACTCTGTTGGGTTGGAAGATTTTGGTTTCACGTGAGAAATAACATGAGAAACCCTGTTGGTGTAATCCCATTTCCACTGGTGTGATCCAAGCACTTCTGATGTCTCACTGACCTCTTACACGCAGAGTGACGTCAACTTCTGTTTTAGTTTGATGTGTTCCCACATAACAATTGTAAGAGCCCTCATCAGTCACAGTCAAGTTACTAAGTTTCAAGGAGGCATTTCCTCTAGAAATCTCCTGGTAGAAAAGGTGTGTTCTATGTCTGTAACTTGGGTCTTGATTTTCCAGTTGATCCTTCTGGTAGTAGTAGCTGTGCACATTTTGGTCCCCTTTCTTCCAGTATATAACTTCATCACGCCCAGGTGGGAAAGTACAAGGGAGGACGCAATCCTTGGAAAACAGTCCCATCACTGTTTCCTGTTCTGTAAAACCTAAAGCATAGAAGTACCAATTAATAAGTTAAATGTAGTCTACAAGTATATTTCTGTCCCTCCTTATCCCTGACAAAAAGTCCCTACTCTGGCAGGCAGCACATTGCTACAGAGCGTGCCCACAGCTCTTTCACGGCTTTTCTGTTACATGAGCCTCTGAGTCTTCATTTTGTTTAATCAGTATGATAATGCAGAGCTCTTATCTTTGAAGTTATAATCAGTTTAAGTAAATACCCCGAGTAAGTACCTACATATTCAAACCAGCACACAGCCACCTTAGCACCTGAGCTTCAAATGCATTTCCAAAAGCATCACCTTCAACCTCAAAACCTTTTGAGCTGCAGTTCGTTACTCGCTAACACATTCATAGCGCCTTGTTGCCATGGCCCAGGTTAGCAATAACCTCACGTAGCACCACACAGTTGTACTGTCACAGGAAAAAAAGGGACATGATGGTGCAACTGGCATGAAGGACAGAACTTCTTGAAACAGCTTCACCACCACACAGATTGTCAGGGAGCTCTGCCCCAGCCCCTGGAGGTAATTAAGATGTGAATTCCTCAAAATTAATTCACACTGGTGGTTAATATTTAATTTAGGCCTTGTTGGCATAAAAGAACAATTTTAAATGAATCTTTTAAAAACTGACTGCATTAATTTAGCATTGTCATATGGACCTTCTTGGCCAAGGTCAGACAACCTGTTAGGCTGGTAGCGAGTGTCTGGCTGCAGCTGTTCTTCTCAGAAACTCTGATGCCATCTCCAGCTCATCTGGCAGGGCAATCTGGATGATTTTTCCTCAGCCTTCTCATTGCACATCCAACCAATGTACTTCAAACCCTTTCAGTACAAACTGACAACTACGGCTTGCTGAACACGACTCGCTCCACCAGCCAAGCTGTGGGACAAAAATGCGGGCAGGTAACAGCTTGCATGCTCAACATGTTTAATGACCACAACCACCCACGCAGCCATCTCCCAAACAGACGTCCATTTGCTTCAGAAGTATTCTACGTTACCCCATATCCATTTACCATTAATAGTGTCTTAACTCAATCCCCCTATTAAAAAGTACATAATAATGGTTGTCTTTATTATTTTTCATAAACGGTAGAGCTAAAACCTACCCAAAAGTGTAACACCTATGTGAAATAAATAGATGAGAGGAGATGGTATTTTCTGCCCCTTCATGTCTTCTTTGGTTCATAGCAGACTCACATCAAACTGACAACACAAAAGGAGGGGAGAAAACCTGGTTAAACGCTGGTAGATGATGTACTCTAATTATATAATTTCCTTTGTACAGCTTATTAAGAACTGTAGGCCTTTGTAACATGCTTTTTTTTTTGCGACAATCTTGGCCCAGCTTTCTGCCTTAAGGTCATAATGGAATTCCATGTATTTCATAGTGGTTGAGGCCCTCTCATTACCATGTAATCCTTCGCGGATTGATGCTTTATGTTTAACAAATAGAAAACCTTTACCCTCAGTGTCCTTACGGGGCTAGGGAACATTAATCTTCATCATTCATGAACAGGACACCGAGGAAAAATAGGCAATGAACTGGAAGTTCTCATGCACAACGAAAAAGAATAATCTTATTGTCGCTGCTAGACTTTTCCTCCACTAGGCATACTATTCTAAAATACAGCGTACCACAGTGGAGAAATCACCTCATGAACCAAATAGCTTGCAAAGAGTTTAAAGAGCTTCCCCTAGTTCCGTTTCCCATCCCCAAAGGATGGCTGTAGGTACTGCTCCTGCCTTACTCAGGGCACAGGTTCAGACAGGCTTTCTAGCCAGTTCTTTTAACACAAATGAATAATTTTGACTGATGTACGTCACTGTATTTGAATCTTATGTCCCAAGGATTTTTGCACATTATTTCTTTTGTAAAGCTAGTGTTATTATTTTATGTATTCTTGCCTTTCTATTAGGGGAAAAAAAAAAAAACAAAACAGAGGGGCATCAAAATATTCACCCTGAGACAGAGATGATGCAAGAGTAAAATAAACACGATATATATTTTTGTTCCATGTTAGCCACAATTTCCAGTATCTGCTTTCTTTTCCTTTGCAAATGGTGTACATCATATTTTATTGGATTTTTTGCTCATTTGTCCGTCACTTCCAATTTGATTAATACAATATATGGTGCTTGATGTTTGAATTTCAGAAGCTGCAATCAACGCTAAATCTCCCCAAGTGATCTGCCACATTTAATAGACAGCCTGGGCAGTTTGGCAGTGACGCTCCGAGAGTAACGTGGTTCCAACAGTACCTCTGCAATGCCTTTGGGGGCTGCATCAAGGAGTGAAGTCTGGACAGCACAGGCTGCTTCGCATCTTCTAGCTGTACTCCATAATGCCATACTGAAATACATGGACAGTATGATTAAGTGCACCCTCAGCAAGTTTGCCGACAACACCAAGCTGTGTGGTGTGGTCGACACGCTGGAGGGAAGGGATGCCATCCAGAGGGACCTTGACAGGCTTGTGAGGTGGGCCAGCGCAAATTGCATGGAGTTCAACAAGGCCCAGTGCAAGGTCCTGCATACAGGTCGGTGCGATCCCAAGGACAACTACAGGCTGGGCGGAGAATGGATCGACAGCAGCCCTGAGGAGAAGCACTCTGGGATGTTGGTGGATGAGAAGCTCAACATGACCCAGCAACTTGTACTTGCAGCCCAGAAAGCCAGCCATATCCTGGGCTGCATCAAAACAAGTGTGACCAGCAGGTCAAGGGAGGAGATTCTGCCCTTCTGCTCTGCTCTTGTGAGACCCCACCTGGAGTACTGCATCCAGCTCTGAGGTCCCCAGTACAGGAAAGACACGGAGCTGCTGGAGCAAGTCCAGAGGAGAGCCACGAAGATGATCAGAGGGATGGAGCACCTCTCCTGCAAGGACAGGCTGAAAGAGTTGAAGTTGTTCAGCCTGGAGAAGAGAAGGTTCCAGGGAGACCTTATAGCAGTCTTCCAGTACCTAAAAAAGACCTAATAAGGGAGTTGGAGAGGAACTGTTTACAACGGCAGGGAGTGATAGGACGAGGGGGAATGGGTTTAAACTCAAAGAGGGGAGATTTAGATTATATATTAGGAAGAAATTCTTTACTGTGAGGATGGTGAGGCACTGGAACAGGTTGCCCAGAGAAGTTGTGGACGACCCCTCCCTAGAAATGTCCAAGGCCAGGTTGGATGGGGCTTTAGGCAACCTGGTCTAGAGTGGAGGGTGTCCCTGCCCACGGCAGGGGGGTTGGAACTAGGTGATCCTTGTGGTCCCTTTCAACTCAAACCATTTTATGATTCTATTCTATGATCTGAGAATGTTCATGTTCAGCACAAATCTTAGCTTTGGATCTTTCCACCGTAGTGTGTTGAGAAGAATGTTTGCTGGTCTGTAGACCAGCTTTTCCTGTTTGTTACAGACCTAAATGGCACCATCAAGAAATCACGCTCTAAGGCTTTGTAGTGACATATCAATATGAAATTATTTATACAGACAGCCTACAACTTGAATTAAGATCACTGTAGTCTAGCTTTCAGGAGACTTATTTCATCCAGAACCACCACAGGCTCAACTGGGCAACAGATCAGCCAGGGTTTCTGAGAGCAAGGCAAGGCACTAAAATGCATCTTCCAAGACAGACAGCGAAGTCAAGCACTGAACAGCTCGGATAACGTTGGGGGCAACACTGCACTTGCTTTGGCCACTCTCGGAAATAAAACATCAAATGGCACAGGCTTTCTTTTTCTTCTATTAATCAGTGACCAAACCCCATGTCAACTTTGAATTTAGCATTCAATCTGAACCCTTATCAGAGCACTACCCTAACAAACAGGAATTGGAAATCAGTCTCTGCTCAGCGAGCTTTACTCTGTGACTGCCCCCCCCCCAAGCCATGCATACTGTAATGTTCTCCTAACCCTGTCAAACATAAATTAGTTATTAATTAGTAAAAGTTATTCTGATTAATTCCTTTTCACGGTAACTTAACAACATCATGTTTCAATCACAAACACACAAGGACTGCAAATGCCCGAGGATTTCAAGTTTTACCAACAAGAAGAAAACTAAATGTGTGAAGTTCAACATACTGCTAAAATCCCGTACTAATCACAACAATACTAGCTTTTCAGAATTTCTCCACTGCATCTTCAGGAGGCATTTTCTGTCACAGAAAAGAGAATTAATTCTCTGTCTTCCCCCAGTGAAACCCCGATAACTTAAATGCCAACTCCATACGTCAGTTTTGAGAAATATGTCCAAAGGAAGAAGGATGCCACATTCTAAATATCCAAAATTGTGTAAGGAAGTAGACCAAACCCACTGTATTTTACCTCAATATACACATATCATATTTTCCTCCCCTCCCAACCACTTGTAACATCAGAGAGCTGTTATAAGAATGTAAGAGGTTTTTTACCTTCTGACTTCACAAGTAGCCAAAAAAATCAGAATCTTGGGGTTTAGGTGTTTCTTGCAGTCAGGGTTTACATATATATATAAAGACCTAAACCAAACATGGAGCCGGAGAATGGAACTTTGCCTCTTTCCTTTTTCAAAGACACACCTACAAATACCTGAACTTCCTTAGTGAGCAAATTCCTTCTGTCCCACAAATGAAAGCAATTGTTCCCACGCATATGAAGCACCCACACCCTTTCCTCTCACTTCCTCTTTGGGCTTAAAAAGCTTTTCCTCTTAACCATTTCTTTCGCCTGGCTTTGTTGAACAAACTTTTTAAGGATAACTAATGCAAGCCGTAACTGATTAACAAATCAGTTATTGTCAGAAACGTGATTTCTGCAGCAGCGGTGATGCAGCTCTGGGGTTGTGCTAGGGCACTGCTAGAGCACGAGCACCACAGCCACAGCAGAGACCGGCAGTTCTCTTACTGAGGCGTAGGAACCTGTCCCAGGGAGGTGTAAATTCTGTACAGGCCCAGGGCAAAAGAACGTAAAATACAAGTTACGATGACTCTCTTCTCAGAAAGCTGCTAATCCAAAACAGGAACAGTAGATGCCCTGGGCTGCCCGCAGGGCTAGGTAATGTATTTTCTCTTTAATAAAAGTTCATTAGTGCTTTATTTTCTCTGAACAATCCAAACCTCGTGTGTGCTATCCAGTAGGAGAAACTGACGGAATGACTCAAGTGTTTTAGGGAAGGGGGCTTACCAAAAAAAAACCCAAAACCCAAAACCAACAACAAAAAAAACCCCACAAATCACAAAACAAAACACGGGCCCCAAACAAAACGCAGGAAGCAGGGGAAGCAGCTGGTGTCCGATCTCAGCTGGTGTGAGCAGCACACACACGACCCCCCTCCTGCCTTCCTGGAGAAGCAGCTTTCCCGCCCGCTGCGCCACTCCCTCCGCTTGCAGGGTTCGCTCCTCCTTCGGCCCAGCTGTAAGCACCGCAGCCCCGGCCAGGAGCCGTGCCGCCAGCGGGGATGGCTGCTGCCGCCGCCGCCCAGCTTGCGCGGCGTACCGTGTTCACATCTTGAAGTTAAATCGGGTATATGTTGATGTGAGGAACCAGCGCGAACCCACAGGCAAGCCCACGGCTGACCGACGCCTCAGGCAGAGAGCAGCGAACTCTGCTGACACACACGCCCCGCCCGCCGCGTGCTGCAGAGTGACTGCGGGCCGGACCCCAGGCCGTGAGGCTTCACCCGCTGCAGGCGGTGAGAGCGGACACGCTGACGCTGCCCCTGCCCGGCTCAGCCGGGCTCTGCCCGTGCGCGCCCAGCCCCTAGAGCAAAACAACCCATCTTCCGCGCCAACTTCTCCGCCTGTCGTCTCCATGGTTACTGGGATGGAAGTGACGAAACACAGCCCTCCTCCTCGTGGGTAGTGTGTAGTACGGATAATCCCTCCCTGACACGCCGCCCTGAAGCGGGATTGGGACATGCGGGATTGGGACATGCAGTCCCGGCATGCCTCGTCGCCATTGGTGGACCGCGCTGACAAAGCGCGTGTGATTGGGGCAGGAGGTGGGTTTCGAGACCGGCGCAGGCCGGGATTGGTGGGGCCGGTTGCCTCGGTTACGGGCAGCAGCGGCGATGCTCCAAGATGGCGGAGGAGGCCGCGGGTGGTGGCGGGGCCCGGCGCGGGGCGGCGGTGGGGGACCGGGACGAGGAGGGTGCGGCCGTGGTGGAGCGGGGCCCGGGCGCGGCCTATCACATGTTCGTGCTGATGGAGGACTTGCTGGACAAGCTGAAGCTGCTGAGCTACGAGGAAGAGGCGCTTCGGCGCCACAACATGCGGCCGCTCTCCAGGTGCCCCTGGCCCGCTCCGGCGGGCGGCTGGAGGCGGTGGCAGCGGCGGCCTCGCCGGACGGTGTCCGTGTGGCTGCGGGCGGGTGGGGGGCGGTCGCTCCACGCGTGAGGTTGGGCAGCTGCCAGGGCTGCGTGGAGAGGCGTCCGGCCGCGCAGCCGGGGTGTCTGCAGGAGGCAGTGCCCGTGGGCCGTGATGCCCACAGTCAGGGGCGAGGGAAGGCAGGCAGGCAGGCTGGGGTGGGAGGGTGCCCCGGGTCAGGTAAAAACCAGTCTGCCTCACTGCTTCCCCTGTGATTTTTGAAGGCTTCAAAACGAGAAGTCCTTCTAAAGGCTGAGAGGTGGGAAGCAGATAGTCACCTCGCCCTCCCTGCCCCCAGCAGGTACGCTGGCATGCAAATGTTCAGGGCCTGAGCAAAAAATAATTCTACCCTAAATTAATTTCTTGTGTTCAGGGTAACTATGTGGGTGTGTGTATGTGTAAGGGGGCTTGGACCCATTATTTTTAAGTCTGGGGTTTTTTATATCTAATACATATTTGTTTTATATGTAACTATTTTTTTTTTAATTGTGGTGGGAGACCGGAAACTTGGGAAACGGGACCAACGTGCTCCCAATATCCACCTGTCCAAATAACTTTAAAATCCATCCATCGGTTCCAGCTAGGTTGCACAGCAGCGTGTCGTGAGGTTAAGCTTTCTATAAGCAACAGTTTAGTAGAAGGGAAAACCATAGTCCAGGTCATGCCCTTGTTAGGAGAGAGCCTCAAGTACGAGCTCAGTGGCCATAAGCTGGTTTTAGGCAGCTGTGGGACCATCGGTACGTTTGGAGCAAGGAAGCAACGCTTTGTCCACCTTAGTGAGCAGCCATGTCTGTACAGGGAAGCGCTTGGTTCTGAGTATCCAGTGTACCTTTTTTGGGGGGACTAACTGTGGTCTGGTTTTATGGACTGAATTCTTATTAGGACTGCACCTTTCAATTTAGTGTCATCCAAGATAGATCCAGCTTGTGTACCTTTCTCTCTAAAGCGACCCGAAGCACGGTTAGGTGAGGATGGGTGGAAAGATCACTTCAAAAACATGCTCCCTATCTGAGCTTACACACTGATTTAGGTACACCAGCCTCTTGCCCACCTGGTAGCTGAGGAACGTGGGAGGGGAAGGGGTTTGGGGAACTTTGGAACAAAAGGAACTGGATATATTGCTGTTGCCAGGAAGAGTGTTTGGGGATGTTAAGGAGGGAATAGGTCAGGTTACTGTGGTGTAATGGCATGGGTGAGGACAGCATGCAGACAGAGAACATGTATCTGTAGGCAATGAGGCTTCAGTAAATTTGTTCTCCCCTCCCCAAGGAAATGCCATTCACGTTTTTGTGTGGTCACGGTGCAATGTTTAGTTAGTTAGTTTTAAAGAGGTATAGTCATATACCCAAATACAGATACCTTTCTTTGATCTATTTGTCTAAGCTCCCTTTAATGGAGAGCAATATGCACTTCTGAATCATTTTTCAATGTGTTCTACAGTAGATAAAAGATGAGACAAATCCATCCTACCTTCCAATGTCATGGGTAAAGGTATAAAGCTTTAGCAATGGATCATTTTAATTTTGTTTTTGGAGTAGTTTATTTGCTGTGTGGTGTTGACAGTAGTTATCGATCACTTTTGCTAATGTATTCAGAGGATGTTTTTCAAATTTAAATTTTGTCTTGCGCTGTAAATCACTTGCGCTGTGAAAAATGCCTGAGATTTAGCAAAATCTTAGCTTATTTATGGCCTGCAAGTTATTGGCAATTGTGAATGTTTGACTTCTGGTTCTTTTGAGCTTTTAAGTATTTTATGTTATGCGAGGGACATCTGATTCCATCCATTGTATAGGCTCTTAATTAATCAGTGATGATATTTGGTGGAGTGATGGGATGGATTCTGCATCCATAAAATTAAATGGGAGCAGAATTGAGCTCATTGTGACTTGAGACTGCTCAAGTAAATGAGGAGTAACTTGGGTTTATGTGGAAATGTTAACTGAAGCTGTATAATCCTGCTGGCAGGAGAGAGGAGTATGTAGTTTCCATTTGATTCCTCAGAAGTTTGATGTTGATTAATAGCTTACTCAAAGTAGGAAACAGATGAGCAGCGTGTAGAAAATTTAGTCTAAATTTAGTTCAAATGGATCACTCCTGGAGAAATTCAGATAAAGAAACTGCTTTCTAGCCTGTGCTGGCCTATAATGGTGTAAGAGCTTCAGGAGCTCCAAAGATCTGAATTTACCATGCTTTCCCCTTTTTTAAACAGGCACTACTTTGCACTGCCCACTAATCCCGGTGAGCAGTTCTTTATGTTTTGCACACTTGCTGCTTGGCTGATCACTAAAGCGGGACATCCCTTCGAACAGCCACAAGAATATGATGACCCCAATGCCATAATATCAAACGTACTCTCAGAATTGCGATCATTTGTAAGTGTTGAACATGCCGTTTTCCCAAGTGTGTTTCAAGCACGTGCATCACCTTCAGAAATAACAGTAATGACACACTTCCCCTGCTGTCTGATTATGTTCCCAAGGATTGGACAGGCTTTTCCTATGTAGAAGTTTGTACTCGGTTAATTAGTTAACAGAAAGTATATACTGTGTGTACCTACTTACCAGCTTTTTGGCACTGCGAAAATGGTCTTACAATATTATATATGTTTCCAATTAGTTTTGTTCCACAATCCATAAAATGGATTAAATCAGGCTTACTTTTTGTAGTGTCACGTATGTTGCTCATTTATAATAGTATGATTTACAAAGATTTTATCTCAAAAGTTTACATAGTGCTTGTGATCCTGCTCCTGCCAAAGTCAATGGTATAATTCATAGTGAAGGAAATGGTTTAGAATTGTGTTCATGTTTTCTTCATTTGTGTTTCTCTTTCACTAAGGAGTAGAAAGTTGCATAAACGGCCAGGAACTATTTCGGGGTTTTTTCAATATTAAAAAAAAACCAAACCCTGAAGGTCAGGGGAGTGTATCAACTTACAGGAAGTATAATCTTATGAAAGAGATGTCTATGTATACACACACACACACACTGTTGTGCAGCTGTGAATGATATTAATAACACTGTTCTCTGAAGGAGTTACTTGATTAAAAACTGAGATATTTATTCTGTAGGACAGCAATAAATGAAAATAAAATATTTTATAAATAAAGTATGGAACAAACAAGGCAGTGTTGAAAAACTGGTGGTTAAGTCTAAGTACCTGAGTTCCTCTGTAGTTCTTCTTGCCTTGCCAGCATGCCCCTTGTGTGCTTGACCGTCTAGCTCCCTTGCAGCTTCTGACTCTTCTGCTCCTTGTGACTATCCTTTTACCAGGTGCTTTAAGACTTCTATGCTACATCTGTTCCTTCGGTTGTTCTGTCTTCCCTTCTGTTGCCTGACTGGAGCTGCATGGGGAAGAATATGAATTAACATTAGTAAAATCTTCATGCACAACAGACACTTTGGTTTTACTGCAGTAAATCTTGTTACCTCCCTGAGAGGAAGCTCAGTTGATGGGTAGTCATTAGTAAACAGTGTATCTCTTTATTTTAGGGAAGGCCTGTGGATTTTCCTCCCTCAAAATTAAAGGCAGGTTATGGAGAGCAAGCATGCTATGTTCTCGATTGTTTAGCTGAAGAAGCCTTGAGATACACTGGCTTTAGCTGGAAAAGGTAGAGTACGCTTTTAAGCATCCTTACTTATGCATTGTTTTCCAGAAAACAAATGTAAGTTGTAATTGTAAAGACAGAACATAGTAAGTAATAACCAAAAATGTTTTACTTGATGTTTGATGAGATGCAAGACTGAACTAGGCTTGAAGCAGTGGATGCAATTTCATGCAATTTAGGCTATTACCAGTAAGGATGAGTTTAGGCCATTAGTAGACTAAGCTACTCAATAAAGATTTGACTGATGAACTTTTTTTTGGTCCTTTTCTTATGCATAACTGCTTCTTAATCTGACAGTTGAAACAACATGTTAATGTTCCTTTAGGTCGTATCAATCAATCTTGATGTCTTCAGTTGAAGGTATGCACAGTATGTGATCACGTTACAAGTAGGGTACAGTAACTTTGAGCATCAAATCCAAAGGAAATCTTAGAAGAAATTAGATGACAGATAATTTCAAGTATATGAAACATTGTTTAAAAGTGCTCTTTATTTCATTCCTTCCCTCTGATGGGTTTCAAAATGGATATAGCGAAGTCATTTCTGCCTTGGAAATGTTTTACTGTTATCTCTATTTAGGACACAAATTCCACCGCGAGCTGGAAATGAGTCTGTGGTGACTTGCACTTAAATTTTAAGAGGTTAGACCAAAAGAAAGAATGACACAACATTTACTTCCCAGATGCCTTTGCACGATGAATGTACTGTACTGCTTGATATAATAACTAACCCTCTCTTTTAAGAAAGTCCAAGGTAAACAAAGACTTTAAGGCTGAGCCTAAATTTTATTTAAGTGTGTGAGACACTGTCTAGTCCTGTTCCACATCATTCATGCTTCTCATGAAATGCTTTGTTTGCTTACAAGCAATTTACAGAGGTATTTCAATTTACTGTGTTTAAAAGCTCTGCTGTTCTCTGAACTAATTTCAGGCCAGCATATCCAACAGAAGAGCTAGAAGAAGAAGAAATAACAGAAGATGATGCAGAATTAACGCTTAGTAAACTGGAAGAGGATGTTGTGGTAGGTTTACCTAACTGGTTTTGACTAGAAGTATTGGTCAGCTATGAGGAAATTTTTCTCACTGTTCATTTTGTTTGGCTTTGTTTAAGAAGTCTTTTGTGCTAGCTGTTCCGTCACACTTTTTTCCCAGTGTCTCCTTTCCTGCAGCATCAGCTTCTCTGTAGAGTTTTTTGTTTCATTTCAGATAAGGTTGTTAACTCTTTGGGACAGAGCTTATGTGCATTTGTAGTTAAAGTGAAGTGGAATCTAACCATACATTAGAATTGCATAGATTCAGATTTGGTTTTTTTCTGCTGACACAAGCTGTTGATGTTAAAAGAAACTTAAACCCCTGTTTACAGAATTGGCTAATATTTGGTTAAAATTTGCCCAGTGCTTAATTAAGAGAATGCTCACTACCGTAATTTAGATTTCACGGCAAATAGGAAACAGTAACTTTGGTACTTAGTTCATCTTAAGATTTGGGAACAGGGTAGATGGAAAAGAACAACTGGAAACTGAGTATTTGTTTGCAAACACTAACAAAGACCTAAATAAAGCTTGCAGAGTTCTTTCTGTAGAGAAAGGTCATGGCAGCTCTTCGCTATATATTCCATTAATGAAATAGTAATATCCTATCATCCCTTCTGACTGCATAATAAGTCCTTCTGCTTTGAAATACCTTTTCCCAACAAGATGGCAATGTTTGAGGATGAACTCTATTTAATCCTGCTTTTTAACTATAATAATCACAGTGAAGTTGTCGTGTCTGTGAAACAACCTATGAAATACACCTGTAAGTTCAAACATGCTTTTAGGACTTAGTGATGGATGGATGTTGAACAGAATTTATTTTTTGCTGATTGACTTTCTCAGAAGATTATTTTTATGAGAGTAGGAGTCTCACTGTTTTCTGGTAACATAATGTTATCAGAAGACATTGCCATTTTCACTGGCCTCTGTCAGTCTCCTTGTAGTCAGTCTTTTTACTGATGACTTAAACAAAATTTTTCTGGAGACAGAAGTTAGCTGAAGACATTTACAATTACAAAAAGAAGTTAGTTTCACATCCGATTTCTCCAAAAGCTGATGATTCTGTGCAAAATAAATGTAGATCAAAACAAAAATATCAAAAGCTGTGAGCCCGGAAGTGCTTAGTTGCTGTGTCAGTAAATTACTTGAGGAGAAAACAATTTTCTGGAGTGTTAAGGCCCAGCAGTACTGCCTAGAAAATGCCACTACTGTTGTATTTTTGTGTTCACATTTTTCAAGTGCCTGGGAAAAATTAAAGGTCATAAGTTGGAAATAGTGTGCCAGTAATGTTATCATATGGTTTTCATCATAGTCCCAATTTATATCCCGCATTAGTCTGCAAGAATGTAGCAGCTGAAGAGTTCGCTTCTCTTCCTCCTCTTCTCACAGTTTTCCTAAGTGTTGTGTTGTTTTTCTCATTTTTATTCACCAAGAAAAATTCCAAACTTTCATTCTTATACTTCATACAATATGCAGATATTGTGATGTGGATGTCTGGTTGCATTTTTATGAGCTTCGAAGTCTCCAGAGAAAAAAAGTCGTGAATAATTCTGAGAACAATAAGAGGCATTTGGTATTGCATGTTTGACCACCCTCAGAAATGTAAGCTATTGGCTAAAAGCTTTAAATATGAAAACAGTCAGCTGTCTGCTCTTTTCTGCGTCTCGTTAAGGTCTAAGCTGTTTAAATTGGGAAGTGGGGTGGAAACAGTTAACTAGAGCACAGTTGAATCCCTTCAAAGAACCTCTGGATTTGCTCTCAGGGAGTATCTTAGGCCATGATTTTCGTAACTAACATGTTTTATTAGCTCTTCTGAGTTTGTGTGTTAATAAAACCATTGAGCTACTTTTATACCAAGTGGGCAACCACTTTTTTACAGTCCCTAATGGTTCTACAGGGATTGATTATATGCTGATGTAATTTTTTTTTCCCCAGTCCTTTGGTGCTGCCAATATATCAATATGTCCTGGATGTACTAGCTGTATCCATAATTGAATTTAGCAGTATTTCCAATAGTTAAATGCTACTGATGAGGTTCATTGATTGTTCTTCTGATTTTGATTCTTCTGAATGAAATTAGTGAGACTGACAAAAACAAGCCTAGTTCTGTAAATCTTGGGGAATTAGGTGAACAGTAGCCAGCAACACTAGCTGCACAGTTCGGTTCCCCAGTTCTGGTAACTAGTTTTGTTGTTGTCTTGGTACATTTTTCAAACTGCTGTACAAATATATATTGTCCATTTAACAAGAGAGAGTCCCCAATCTAGTCATCATTAATTTCTTGCAAGTATTCAGGGGATACATGCTAGAAGAAAATAAATTGGTCCCTGTCAGTTAAAATATAAGTGAGGTACAGGAATAAGCTCCCAGGTTTTCACTGAGACCTGAAGGGTTCTACACAAAGACCTGTGTTATTGCAGCATTCATGATTTGTCTAGAAAGGGGATGGATGATGAAATTTGACTTTGGTGGAAAAGACGACGGCTACCAGAAAAGCTACAGAATGACAAGGTGTATAAGGGTGAAGTATATGGATGATAAAATGGCAGGTAAAATTCTCCAGATAAATGGAGGGTAACACACAGCAAAAGCATCTTTGACTTATGCAGTGATGGGCTATGAACTGATCGTGATCACTGAGGAATGCAATTTTGAGACTCTAACAGATAATTCTATAAAACCGTCAGCCCAGTGCATAGTGTCACAGGCAAGAAAACAAATCGATCACCTCAATTTGAATTGTATCATTCTGCATACTTTTAAAATGTGGCATCATTTTGCAGCTCCAAATCTGTAGTACAAACAACGTCTTGAAAAATGTGTTCAGAGCTGGTTCTGGTTTATTTTTTGGTTTGGTTTTATTTTTAATACAAAGCTTTAGGAAATGCATAAGAAATTAGTTACCATACAACTGTTGATAATGGCCCGTTTAATGTGAGAGGGCTTAAGTTCTGGGGTTTTTTTGTTTAGCATTTAAATACTGTGGCACTCTGAGGGAAATATGGGGTAGTTTTCATCTTTCAGCTTGTCCCAGGTACTGTGTTTCCTCATACGATTTTAAGTAAACACAAGCTCTGTTAAAGCTCATAAACTCTCCATGTCAGAAATTTGCAATTTAATACTCCTTGTCCTGTGCTCCTGTGAAATAAAATTGTGAAGAAAGATTGTGCAATACTTACTGAAGTCTTACTTTGCAACTTTCTTTAAGGAAGAAGAGTCAGACAATGAAGACAATTTTATTGACCTGAATGTTCTAAAGGCACAAACGTACAGATCGGTAAGTTGTTACCCTTCAGTCCTCTCCTGAGAGATTTTTACATCTGTAGCAGCAATTTATTTCTGTTGGATTTAAGTGTCAGAGTCCTTATATAGCCTAAACTTGAAAAAAACATTCCTACTGAAATTAAGCAGCTTGCACCATGGGTCGGTGCATTCTCAAGCACAACTACAGGCTAGGCGGAGAATGGATCGAGAGCAGCCCTGAGGAGAAGGACTTGGGGGTGCTGGTTGATGAAACACCCAACATGAGCTGTCAGTGTGCGCTGGCAGCCCAGAAAGTCAACGGTGTCCTGGGCTGCATCAAAACCAGTGTGGCCAGCAGGTTGAGGGAGGTGATTCTCCACCTCTACTCTGCTCTTGTGAGACCCCACCTGGAGTACTGCGTCCAGCTCTGGGGTCCCCAGTACAGGAAAGACATGGAGCTGCTGGAGCAAGTCCAGAGGAGGGCCATGAAGATGATCAGAGGGATGGAGCACCTCTCTAAGAGGATGGGCTGAGGGAGCTGGGCTTGTTCAGCCTGGAGAAGAGAAGGCTCCAGGGAGACCTTATAGCAGTCTTCCAGTACCTAAAAGAGGCCTAACAAGGAAGTTGGAGAGGAACTGTTTACAAGGGCAGGGAGCGATAGGACAAGGGGGAATGGGTTTAAACTCAAAGAGGGGAGATTTAGATGAGCTATTAGGAAGAAATTCTTTACTGTGAGGGTGGTGAGGCACTGGAACAGGTTGCCCAGAGAAGCTGTGGCTGCCCCTGGATCCCTGGAAGTGTTCAACAAGGCCAGGTTGGATGGGGCTTTAGGCAATCTGGCAATAGGTGTCCCTGCCCATGACAGGGAGTTTGGAACTAGATGGACTTTGAGGTCCCTTCCAACACAAACCATTCTATGATTCTGTGATTTTAAAAGAAAAATCCAGTTTCTAAACTGTTATCACTGCAAGGTTGCTGGAAACATTTGCAAGAAACTTTTGCAGAGACGTTTAGGGAAACATGGTACTAGTCTCTTGAATGTATTATAATTTCCCCCTCTTGCTATTTCTGAAATGTATTATAATTTATTATTATATACATTTAATTCTTTTAAATTCTAAATATGAAGAGAAAATGTATTTATTTTAATTCCTAGTCTTCATAAATTCAAAGAAAGCCATTAAAGAAACCTGTTATATCCATAGTCTAGATCATTCTGAATAGGAAATTTTTTCTGTGAACACTGTATGATTTCTAACAGGTTTTGCTGTGCATGATGATGATATTTTGTATATAAACTTGGTGATTTTTACACAGGACATGAATGACTCTGCAAAGCAAGAAGAGATTTTACAGTCCACGACAGATGCAGCAGAGTGGAATCTGGAAGTGGAACGTGTGCTTCCACAGCTGAAAGTTACAGTCAAGACTGACAATAAGGTATGGGAGAATGGCTTTGGGTGTGCGCACATGGTGATTAAAGTGGGATTTCAGTCAGTGTTGTTTTCTTTCCATTTACAATTCTTTTCTTTTGTCATGCCAAGAATTGTGAATCATGAGCTCTCAGATGCTATCTTGTCTGAATCTTTGTCACTTACTTTGACCCTAGAGGCAGTATGTTTCAGTAATTTTTTTCCAGTATTACATAAGAATAATTTTTTCTGCTGCTTACAGGGTACCTTATTTTCAGGTATTTATTTCCAGGTATTTATTAAGTGGAAACCTCTTAAACGGTTAAACATTTCCAATGTATTCATACTTCTGAACAATTATACCCTCGGTTTAGCAGCTATTAAAACATCTTCCTGGAAGGGAGCTGAGGAACTTCTTATCGTTCAAGCATTCAATTTGTCAACCACATGAAAGGTTGATTGCATGGAATTCATCTTGCTGAACTTTAAATGGCAATAAAGCAGGTCTGTACATCTGATCTAGTCATCATGGGCTCTCCTTGTTTAGCAAAAAGAAGTGAGTACTTTTTCGACTGATTTTACTTACCTACCCAGATAATTACCTCAAAATGAAATTCACCATTTCTTAGAAATGATTATGTCTCTCCATAATCTATTTCAAGGAGTTTAGAATGAGCAGCCCAGAAGTAGACATCTATTTTTGGCAAGTCAAAGTCCAAACCTAGGACCTATTCCTGGGATCGCCATAAACCTTCTTTCTGTAAGCTTGTATAGCACACGCAGATCAGGGTGGTATTGAAGCTGCTCATTTGTTGTGACCCACCTAGTTGGGGTATTGGAGCAATCTGTAGCAGCGGTACAGAATTCAGTGAAACGTAATTATCTCGCCAAAAATAGGCTAAGCTCTCAACTCTCTGTTAAATTGCTTGCCTATTTTGTGCATTCTTCTATGTGAAGAATTGCTTCTCTGATGCTCGGCAAGCCCATCTGTTACAGAGAGCATCATACTTGATTCTCACACTAAGAAATTAAAACTTAATACAGACATACATGGCCAATTAAAGCCACTGTAAGAACTGAGGTTTTACTAATGTACAGTTTAATGGACCATCTCATGGCTTTAAGGAATATGTCAAAATAAACATGAAAAGCAGATTCTTCTTTTTCTAGCTTCTGTGCTATGCTTTGAGAAATGACTGTAGAGAAGTGTTCAATGTTTTTTTTTTTCTAGAAGAAAAACATCATGTTCTGTTTCCTGCGTGGTGCATTTATACATAGTACCAGGAAAAGGTTAATGGTTTAATCAATGGCATTAGAAACTAGAACTTATTTGTAAAGTCCTGAACAGGAGTGGGAGGTGTGCTTGGGGAGGGTGTTTCTTGTTTTTATTTAAACCCCAAAGTTTGACAAATTGTGAAGAATTGTCACCAGATCAACAAAAGACCTTGAGTCTTCTGCAAACTTAAAACCCAACATACAACATAAGTGTATTTTTATCTACTGGCCTTTGTTTTGTTCTGGAAGAGAATAGTGGAGATGCTCAGCTGTGCTCTTCAGAGGTAGTGAGACAGAAGAACTACCAGTCCTTTGGTAGTTATGTGCATGTCCTGTGCAATCCCCCCCCGCCCCTGACACGGCCAGCTACTCAAACTGCCATAAACAAGGCCCGGTCTTCAACAGCACTTGTAGGAGTCCTAGGACATACAAGTATAGGCAGCCAGGTCCCCTTCCTCCTCTTCAGCTAATTAAGATTGGAGTTCAGCAGGGAAAGAACACACGGCCTTCTCTCTAGATTCACAAGTGCATGCACATTCTTGGATCCCTCAACTATCAGCATGGTCCTTGTGTCTGTCAGGATCCAGGCTGGGCATCAGAGCCCTCAGAACTGTCTCACTTGCTAGCCCAGCTTGGTGCTTGCCAGCAAACAGATGCACACACTCATGCGCTTGTCTTAAAGGCACTCTGTGTTTGTGGGTCCTCCTGCATTCCAGCATGTACCCTCTGTCTGCCGCTGACCCAGGCCTGGATCCAGGGCCTACTACTCAATGGCTAGTTCAGTTTTAAGTCTGCTATTGGATTTTCCATGTGCACAGCAGGTGCAGGGAAGATGAGAACATTTCCCTGTGCCCAGCCCAGCAGCAGGCACCAGCAACACAGGCATGTGACCCGCAACATCGCTCCAGCTGCTGGCACTGAGCCCCTCACTTGCTTTACTCACACCAGTCCTTCTCAGTAGCTGGATTTTGGGATATGCACTGGTCCTGCCTTGGTGGCTGAGACCTTCACCTTCTCCTGTGGCTGGCACCAAGACCCCCACTCTCTCTGGCTGCAGACACCTTAGGTGTGGGACATCTGCAGCCCTGGTCTGATCCCAGTCGCTGGCCCCATATCCCATCTCACCAGCAGCTGACAACTTTGTCCTTGCAGCACTCACATGCACGGGATAGAGCATGAGATTGCACAGAAAGATAATTTTAAAAGAATTTAAGAAGATAGGAAAGACTGCAGTGATCAGGCACAGGGTTCGGTCAGACAAGTGGATTGACTGGCAACAGTTTACACATAACCAGCCCCTCCTACACTCTTCTCTGTTCCCCGCTTTGTTCCTTCCCAGTCCTCTTCCCCTGCACGTTTTTATTGCTTCCATCAGTTTGCACAGTTGCACCAACCCTCTTCTGGAATATCCAGAACCCCCAGGTTTGCATTCTCATCAGTTGCAAGGACCAGGTTTGCCTTCTTTGAAGTGATACTTGCAGTTTGTTGATAGCCCGTCAGTTAGTGTGACTGATGAGCTTTGTTTCTTGTCCTTGCCTCCCTTAGTGTTTGTCTGACAGGTCTGTGCCTCTGTAGGTTTTGGGTTTTTCCCTCCCCCTTTTCCTTATCCCACTTTGACAAGGCCTTTGATCAGATAATTGTACTGACACAGTCTCACACTCCGCATGCTCTTATCCATTAGTGTAACTGTCCAGGTTTGTTTCTTGAGACTGCCTCCATTATTGTTTGTTGGTCAGGTTTGTGCCTCTCTGTTTCGCTTAGCATCCTGTTTGGTAAGGCCCTTGATCAGAAAATTTTACCGCAGCAAATGTCACCTTCCACATATTCTTACAGTACCTATTTTTACAAAAGTCTCCTAAGGTTTGATTTCATATGATAAAGATTTGCTATCATCTCTTTTTTTCTTTAACACCAGTGCAAAAGCTTAAAAAACTTAAAAATATTTTTAGCATCTTCAGAAACACAATACTGAAGTAGCAGTAATTCTGTAATGCTGCTACTCTGCTTCATTTTGAGCCCATGCTCTGTCTGTAGCTGTGCTTTCTGTCTGGGAAATGTAAAAAGTTTGCATTGATAGAGAAAAAATTGTGCTAAAGCTTGGGAACTGGAATTGATTTCTAAGTAAAAGATACTTACTTATCAAGTAAAAACAGCACCTGTTCTCGTCCCACATCCTGGAGTCTGTGTATGTGCTTCCTGTGACCTAGAAGTTGCTGGTAATTTTCTAATTTTGTCCCGCTATCAAAAATAGGTTTAGATATTTCCGCTGCTTTCATTTCTTTCCATTCTTCTCCTGATGGTAGTAAGGGCTAAGCAGAAAGGGGAGCTCTGATAATCTGGAATTGGTAAGTGTTGGGCATTTGAAGCACTAATTTTGTCTAAGAACAAGCTGAGCTAGTGCAGCTATAACCGATGTTATAGGTATTTGTGCCCATTGTGGTTTCTAGCAGTAGTAGTTCCGTGAAGATCACACAGACTCTGTGGTATCAGTGAGGATGTCAGTTTTTGTTCATGGATCTGTGTCACATGTGACACTGAGAAGCTTTAGGAATTGTGGCACATCAAGCATGTGCCTCTGGATCTGAACATGGCAGTGGCAGAATGATACATGGTAACAGTATAAAAGAGAACTGTCCCTGCCTTGCATACTAGCCTTTGTTTAGTAGCCAGAGAAAGATAAAAGTTGTACTTACCTTTATTTTATTTTATGACATCTTTTTTTAGGATTGGAGGATTCATGTAGATCAAATGCATCAGCATAAGGATGGAATTGAATCTTCTTTGAATGAAACTAGGGTATGTATTGTACATGCAGAATATTTCACCAATCTGTCAGCATTTTTATTTTCTTGTTTATTTGGTATATGTTAAAAACTAAATCGATTTTATTTTTTCTTCATTTTTATTTGTGCTCATGCTGCAAAACTAAAAAGGGAAACGTATAACAATGATGATTAGGGACAATGGCACTGGCAAAATACCTTGTGGGGGAAGAGTTGTATATGTGAGGATTAACAGGGATTTTAGGGTTCAGTAACGTATGCATTACCATAAGTACATCCTGAATACAGAGGGCAAAATAGAATAATACAATATGAAAATAAGTGCTGATAAAAAACCCCAAATACTGTTGTGAGAGTAATTTACTGATATTGACATTTGTAATTAATTGAGGTGGGGAGAGAGATGGAAGCAGTAAAGCTTGAAATAGATGTTTGGGAGGTGGGCAAACCAGAACACATTAGGAATATTTTTTTGTTGACCAAACACAACATTTCTCTACTATTTTTCTCTCAGTTGTAGGCTTCCATATACTTGTTAATTACAGCACCATTTTAATACTCTCTGCATACTATCTGTATATTGCAGGGTTACCTTGACAAACTCCACAATGAAATCAGCAGAACACTGGAAAAGATCAATAGCAGAGAAAAGTACATCAACAGCCAGTTGGAGCACTTGGTTCAAGAGTACCGTTCAGCACAAGCCTTGCTGAGTGAGGTAATGCACTGATCTTTTGTTGCTGCCTTCTCTAGTATTAACTTGCTATTAAACGAGGGTGAAGGCAAAGAAGACTTGGAGGAGTTATCTGTGAATTCTGCTGTTGGTTGTAAAGCAGAGGAAATGTTGATTTGCTGTCAAATTATATAGGTTTTTAAGCTAAACTAGCAATTCTTATTCAACTGTTCTACAGGGGAAAGTAAATGTTTTTTGCCTGAATATTACGTAAATAAGTTGCCCATCTTGAGCAGCTAGTAAATTGCTAGTTCTGCTTTCCCTGTGAAGCTCACACATCTGTGATGAGTGGAAAAACTAGTCTTAGTCCAGCACTCATCTCTTAAATTGATTGCTCATGCTAACGTGCACAAAGCACTCTGATTACTTCTTTACTTCATTTAATTTTATGCCAATAGAGGCTGTTTGAAGCTTTTTGATCCCTTAGTTAGGAGGCCTGTATAAGCTGCCATTTGGCTGGCCCTCCTATTTGTGGGCATGACATTAAAATAAGACTAACACATAACAGGATTTGACCTCTGTGCTATCTGTTTACCTTCCTATTAAACTTTTAAGAGACTTCAAGATAGTAATTTACTGTTGACAAACAAATATTCTGGGTTTCGGGATTCAATTCTTTCTGCATTCTGGCAAATTTTCTTTATGCTTATTTCCTCATGTAAATGATTAGAAAACGTACTAGTTACTGTGTATCTATTAGGGCTATCTAAACTCTTAAAACTGCTTTAAATTTTTGAGTGATAGTCATTACAGGGGCTGATGTTTCAAGCCTGTCCTCATAGATGTAGCACTGTAAACGTCAGTGAGACTTTGTGGGAGTTTCTGGAACTGGGACGTGTGAGAACAAGTTTTGGTGTTCTCTCCGAGCTATCTGCATTCTGCCACTTTGTCATTACAGCAAAAAACTCTTTCTTTCCAGGCTAAAGAGAAGTACCAGGAGGGAAGTGGGGGAGTAACTGAAAGGATTAGAGTGCTTTCTGAGGTAAAACACATCTTCACGTAATTTCTTTTGCTTATTATAAAACAGTCTTCAGAGAGTTGGCATTTAGTGTTTGCAGTTTGATGATCCCAGTTCTTTCTGGGTTAAAGATTCACCTATTTGTTTAGTGGAGATGATCTAGTCCAGTCCCTAAATTTTCAACCCAGGCTGCCATTGATTTTTTTTTAACTTGTGATTTTGAGCAAACTAGTGTGAGCTTTTAATTTTCCCAGTTTGTAAAAGAGGGTAAATGTTCTGTATTTTATAAACTGTGTCCCAGAGTTATTGAGGATTAATCAAGTCAAGTCCATAAATTCTTTGGAAGAAGAAAAGCTTAACTCTTACTTTTAGTTAAAATTAGAAGTTTGGGATTTTCATCTTCCAAGCACTTAAAAGTAATATTTGACTAAATAGTAACCTTTCCATACCAGTCAAATTATCTTAATACCTAAAACTGGTTTGCTGTTGGGTTTTGTTGGTTGCTTGGTTGGTGGGTTTTTTTGTTTGTGGTTTTTGTTTTGTTTTTTTTTAAAGTCAGTGCTCTGACAAATTCAAAGAAGAATCCCTAGACTCTCAACTGCCTCAACTTACTGAGTGTTTCATGGCATTTCAGATAGAATTACTGCCTGATTTTCCAAATTTTTCAGCCTTTTGTCCAATTCAGATTTTTTTAACAGCTCTGTTGTTTGGGTTTGAAAAACCTGCTTCATTTATTAGACAATAGTGTCTGGAATAGCCAGATAAAATAGATCAAGCCATAAGAATGTGCTGGAAATTGTAAAACAGGTTCGAGACTTTTCAGAATAGAATAGAATAGTTCAGTTGGAAGGGACCAGAATGATCATCTAGTCCAACTGCAGGAGGTAATAAACACAGCAGTTTAATGCGAGTTTTCTTGCAAAGATTTCTGATTGTATCGATTCTGCAGAATTAGAGCTTCTTTCTATTTCACTCTCAAGGAAGTAAGTTTAAAAAGAGAGTACGTCACAAAGACTTCAGATTTATAATGTGTTTGTACTTTGGAAGTTATTGGCCGATGAGTAATGATGAATACGTTACTAGCTGGCAGCTTCCAAACTATGTAGATGCAGCGGTGCGTAGCTGAGATAAGCCAGACACATTGGGTATTACTACTAATCTGCTTTCAGGCATGCAGTCAAATTCCAGCCCACTCGGTGGTATCGGTGCCACTGTAGGTACGCATTAACAATGCAGCAGTGTTTCTGTTTTGTTACTGAAGAGGCTTATTGAAGCCTTAATGAAGAAACATTTTTCTGTCATAGACAAAAATACTAAATCATTACCTATACTGTCCTTTAGAACCATATATTTGCTTTTTCTTCGCTGTCTACAAAGGCAGACTGGTCAGTAGATAGCACTGAAATGTACTTTTCATACATGCATTTTACACACCGATACTCATGCCAGTGCCAGCAGGCTGGACTGCTGCACCATCTTTCGCTCAAGTCCTGACACTTCCAGAAGGGCAGCTGGCCCGGTCCTTTGGTGAAACTTGGTCTGCGGGGATATGGATCCCGATCCAGCATCATACTGCAAAGCTTACATGTTGTTTTTATTGGTTTGGGATATGCAGATTCTCAGTAACGCCATGCTGTTTGCCCAACTTGTAAAAATTACAGCAAAAAGAGTAACAACATTAATTTATTTAAATTAAAATTCTGTTAATGTTTGAAAAAAATTGTTCCTCTGTATACAACAACTAAGACAGACTAGTTGTTTGTGTGTTTTTTAACACAGTTATTCAGCAGATAATTTTTTTTTTTTAACTTTATATTCATCTCGTTTAATTAAGAAAAAAATACCTATTTTAAGATTACAGAATTATTAGAAAGAGTAAAGCAGGAAACAGAAGAGAAAGGAAGCAGTATGACCGATGGTGGTAAGTGTGTGTTTTGCCTCAAACCAAACACCTGTTTTCTCGGTGTCAGGTTTGTCCTTTATTAAAGAAAAAAAAACAAGACCAGACTGAGTGACTAGTCTAAAATATCAGTGTTAAAACTGAAAAGGTGTCTAAGAAAATCAGGAGTCTAAACCTCTTTGAAAAGGTTATGTAAATCTGCAGAAGGTAGAGATTCCTGGATTCCATCCTGTGTTCCACCCCCCACCCCCCCCCCC
>VWZZ01007174.1:130012-144085 GCA_013399095.1 Psophia crepitans
CGCCCTTTGGTAAGTTATTTGTAAAAATCTAAAAAAACCAAGGGCGGGGGGTGGGGGGAATGTTTGCTTTGAATAGTTATCAACTCAGTGTAAGAAATTAATGCATTACAGGTTCAAGCCCTTTTTCCTCTGAAATAGTTACTGGCAGTAGCTGTTAGATTCCCTAAGGTGGGCTGCAGCCAGTGAGAAAATTCATTTTGGTGTTTTGATGTTTGGACTTTTTTAATATTTAAAACTACATATCTGTTTGAATTTGTTTGTGTCATACTTGGGATTTGGTGGTTTGAGATTTTTCCTAATAACTGCATTCTGTTGCAAATGTATAAGGAGTATGAATGTAGAAATAAATTGATGCATGTTACAGTAGGGCTAAATATGCAAGCTGTACCCATATTTAACGGTAACCATTACAGCTAATTTACTTAAGTAGTTTTAAGTGTTATTGTATAAGGAAATTTTGTGCAACCTTGCTTCACTCTGAAGGAGGTACTCACTTTCCTCTCAACACCTTTTTTTGTATTATGGCACGGCCAAGGTTCAGGATAAAATCTAGAGCCCAGAATTGTAAGGAACAATATGATGTAGCAGCGGCATCCCTAGGGTGATGTTAGTGGGAAGTGAGGGATTAGAAAAAACGTATGGCACAGCAAACATTCTGATAGCTTTTCACAGGTAAGATGACCTCCTGCTGAAATTCTTTTCAGTTCTCTACCGAACCCCAAGTCAGTTATCAGGATGAGGCTTATAGCTCAGCAAAATACATCACTGACAAACCCGTCTTAATGCTGATGCACATCTTTATGCACATCGTAGATGTCAAGAAGACAACAAAATTGTCATTCCCTCTTTCTATATTTATAGTGTCTTGCATATTAAAAATGATGTATCGGTACAATCATGTCTTTAGAGTACAACGCCCTTTTGTTCATTCAACTCCTCAATTTTAAGGAATGAATTATAGAAATTAATGCTTTTGTGTTAAGCAGCTGACATGGAGTTGAACTGTTGTGTTGATTTTTTTTTTGTTTGTTTTTAACAGCTCCTCTAGTGAAGATTAAACAGGCCTTAACAAAACTGAAGCAAGAAACCATTCAGATGGACATACAAATTGGTGTAATGGAACACACGTTACTCCAGTCAAAGCTGAAAGAGAAATCCAATATGACTAGAGATATGCATGCAACAACGATTCCAGAAGCCACAGTAGGTGCCTATTAAAGTTATTTGGAACTGACTTGGTTTGCCCAAAATACAGTTTTCTACCATTTGCTTTTTTGTTAGTTTAGAGGCTACCTTTTTGTTGTGGGATGGTTTGTTTTGTTTTTTTTCCTTTGTTTTAATAAAACACTTGTCACACATTTGTAAGAAGTAACATTCACATGTTGGACTCAACATGGAGCCATGTTTATTTTTGTGCTGTAAAGATTTACTGCAGATCCCTTCCAAATATACTAATAAATTCTTATTAATGAATATGTCTCTACTTCATTGGAGATTGTTATGTAGTGTGTAAGTTTATAGAATGATACTGACAGCCTGTAGTCTTGATATTCTACAGTGCTGAAAGAAAATTGCTTGCAAAGGATTTGAAAGGAATTTAAAATGTCTATTATTGCCATTTACATACATTTATTATAAAGTACTGATGATACTGAAATAATACAGCATTACCCTTTCTAAAAGGCTGTGTCAAAATTGATATCAGCTACACGTAAAAGTAAATTGTTGCTTCAAATTTAAATTTGTGAATTTAGCAACAAACTAACATTTAAATAATATGTGCACGCTTCTAGGGCAGCCCTACACAAATTTGTGAATGGACAATCACCCTATTCCTCACTATCTTTTGGGTTTTTTTGTTTTGGAGTAGTCCTCTAGACATCCTGGTATGGATGGGGTTTGTAATTGTTTTTATTTTTACATTGCCTCTCACAGAAGCAATGGTAGCAAAAATCTATGTAAGACCAAAGAATGTGGAAAGTACATTTTGGAAATTACTGTTGGCTTTCTAATTTTTTTTCCATGTGTCATCAGTGTTTCAGAGTCATGTCGTATTAGTGTTGGGTCAAATGCTGCTTTTATTTATAGTATGTAGTAGAGCTCCAGGGACATCATTCAGATTGTTCTTGTTTTCTCTTCTTGTGTCAGAACACCTAATTTTGATCTCTGTTAAGGAAAAATGTTGCCAAATCCAGTCTTGTAATACAGAACAAGAAGAAAAATGTGGAAGGAAGGGGTTGGAAATGTAATGGCAACCCTTCATCTTGGTAAATGTTTAGGGAGGAAGTGATTCTAGATGTTACTGGTAATGAAGGAGTGCAGAACAAAGAAATAACCTTATTAACGTAGTAGTACATTGTTTTGGATGGATTACCATTTTTCGTAAGGCACAGACAATATTGGTAAAATTCCAGTGTTATTAAAATCCTCCTCTGACTCCTGTAGGCAATTCCATTCATCTTACAATTAATTTCTCTAACTTCAAGTTGAGCAGTATTTTGCAGAATCGGTGGACCAGTTGTGTGTCTGAAAGTCAAGACACTTGACACATTCAGTACCATGAGCCAGTTTTTTAACTTTGTTGTGCTTCAGTATTTCATTTGCCAAAAAGAAAAAGCCCTAGACCCATCAGATTTTAATAAGTGAAAAGCTATATGTAAATGCCAACTATTATAATTTACCTGTGCAAGCAACTGCTGAAAATCTCTATGAATCACACTGGAAATCGGCTTCCAATTTCTTTTGCTGCCTACCTATATCCTCCCACATTCAGCTTAAATTAGAAAACTTATTATTCATGTTCCCTTTGTTAGGTGGTGTTGCTACTGCGTATTTACTTTAACAGCAGGTTTATTTCAACTTAAGATAAAGCAATCCCCTTCTGCATTGCATGCAAAGCAGCTCACTGATGCTTTTGGATTGTAAATGTTGTGCTGTATAAATGCTGTTTATGTAAATACTTAAAAAAAAACAAAAAACAACAAACCCTCCTCCTTCATGCTACTCTAACAAATACAATTAATCAAAATCCTTCCCGTATGAATTGAGTCTCTTATTCTATTAGAAGTGAATCTGTTGAGACAAGCATGGCCAAAACCCCTCTAATGTGGTAGAAAAAAAAATCTCCAGAAGAAAAGCTAGCCTCCTTTATGTCAAAGTAATTCTAAAATAGTGTGCTAATGATATATCATTAATCTACATTAGTTTTCACGGTATTGTCTGAAACTGCTTTAATCTAAGCAGGACACTACTGTTGTTGTCTCAAGAATGACATGTGGCCCTCAACTGTCATCTGGCAAAGAATGCCATTTGCCCATTTAGACAGTAAAACCACTCGACCCTGTTTTGAAAGCAGTCTTACTGATCTGGCAAGTGGCCACACCACCTTACTTAAAAACATGAGGAGGGCAATGAGGTCTGTCACAAGCAGCCTGAAAGGCTGTTCTAAAAAAAGCAATTATCTGTGTAATTATCCCACTGCTGCATCAATGCAGGAAGCAGAAACCACCTTAAAATCACTTAATTCACATTATTTCACACATTGCTCATTATCTAATGCAATGTCAGAACTGAAGACCAACAAAATGAAGGTGTCCCTAAGTTAGTTGGATGCATGGGAAGCTGTGCTGTAAGTCTCTTCTGACAAATAGGGAAGAAGGACTATTCATAACAGTTAACTTATATATAGCTCTCCTCTTCCAAATCTCTTAATATTTTCACTCCTGTGATATACATCAGCATGGAGGCATGGTGTCACTGTTAAACATCAGCTAGGAGCCAAACAGAAGCTAGCTGTAGACAGAAGTAGCACAGAGGGACAAAGGAGGAGTTTCATTTTCTGAAGCTGGTCAGGGAAGCCACGTGTTTTGTACTTGCTGTGGGGACTGCAACAGTTCAGTCTCACAGGTGGCCCTGGGGAGAGCTGAGACTTGGTTCTCAGAAACTTGTGGCTGAGGAAGGGTCATCAGTAGCCAGTTCACTCTCCTGCCCTACTCTCCAAAGCTCCAGAAAAGGAATGCTAGCAACATATTACTGCTTAGGGTTTCTGCAGCTCTGAAATCCCTCTGAACCTCATAATACAGCTCAGTGTCTTATTTCCGTGAAGAATTCAGTATTTTGGTAGTGACACGAGTTAGTAATTTGCACTGGCATCAGTGAGTGTGGTGCAGAAGGTGAACTAGTTCTGCACATGAATTTAAGAAACCACTAACATGTGAGAAACAACTCCCAGTTCTGGTCAAAATATTCTCACTTTTTTCTGCTGATGACATTAAAGGCCTTCCCCTCTTCCCCCGCCTGTAAGGAAGGAACTTCAGGGAAAATTCTTTCTTGAAAAGGAAAACAAGTGCTCACCTACTATTAAACACTGCCACTTTTTTTTGAGTAGTGCACAGCAAAGCTATGACATATAAAAAAAAAAATCACTATATTGTTAATTGTAAGTTACAGTAAGAGCAATTAAGTTATCTCTGCATGACCTACAAAAAAGACTAGGCATAAATGAAGAGCCTGTATGTGAACATTTCCAGCTTCTGAGCTCTTTGAATTTTGTGTCCAAATTTTGCAGCCTGGGCTTCTCTCCAAGTTTGACAAATGTTAATTTAAAAAAAAAAAAAAAGGCAAGCTACATTAGTGTGATGGTGCTTCTTTTCATGCTGGCTTCTCAGCCGGCTCCCTGGATGTCAGTGCTGCAGTGTGCCTCCACAAGGCAGCCGCACGTGTAAGCACACATGCGGTGTACGTACTCCTGCCTGCCTGTCGGGTGGCCCAAACTAGCAGTAGATTTCAGCAGCGTAACAGCGTGCCTGTGCATACCCATCCCAGTTCCTGCAGCCTCACCTTTCCACTTTCATGTTGATGTATTAATGTTTTAGGAAATGGCTGGGTGTTATCTGACAAAGGCTTGAAATAAAACTTGGGGAAAACCTGGCCTATGACATCAGTGCCTGTGAGCTTAAGTAAACAGAGGATAGGAGTACCAGCTTTTCTGTATGAATAATCTTCATAGGTGGGGAGTTTCCAGAGGAGGCTCTGAGATTGCAAAATTTATTTTTGTTTGCCGTTTCCCCTCAGCAAACAGCATTACCGGGGCTTTCTCAGGTATCAGCTAATACTTCGCTATTGCTCCAGGGCGTGGTGTTGGAAACATCTGTCTTTCAGCCTCCTAGTAACAGCCCCGCCATTTTGCAAACAATTATTGCCAGGCAGCACTGGTACGAGCAGGGTTGTGAGATTTTTATTGAGAGTAAATAACAATCTGAATACTGCTAGTCTTTCACTTACCGGCTAGTTTTACTCTCTTCTTTTTCATTCCTGGTCTTAAGTAATTACGAGTGGCTGTATCTCAGCAGTCCATCCCAGAAGTGGCTGAGACATGCCAGTCACATGCCTTAGCTACCTGTTGTGAAAGTCAACAAAGATGAATGTTTTAAGCTCAGAAGTACAGAATAATTATTTCTAATTATATTCCTCTTGACTCACTAATTGCAATTGTTCATTCAAAGTATTTTCCTGTTTCTGTGGCTTTCAAAGGATGGCAATACTTCAAATGACGTCTTAGTGTTACTCAGTAGTATCAGGAAGAATTAAACTGTTAATTGTGGGCATCCCCTGGACCAAAAGTTTCCCATCCCTCCTCTAGATTTAGGGCTGAAGTTTTTCAGTGCATGTTGCAGGTGTAGGTGTTTGACATGGTTACAATTTAGTCAGTTCAGAATTTTCGATAGTATAAGGTAAATCAAAGGTTAAATTTTAGCAGCGCTTAATGATTGACTAATTTTAAAGATTTATAAGTAATTCAGTAAGATGTATAATGATCAAAACAGCAACTTCAATACAGATTTGAAGGTGACAAGAGTCACACTAACTTACTATAAGGTATCTTAAATCAAAGAATGTTTGTGTGTATATATATATATATAAACATAAGAGAGATATCTGGCCCCAGTGATATATGCCACCTACACTCGTGAAGGCAAATATCTGTATTTGAAGCTGTATGTAAGTAGGGAGGTGGATGAAGGAAGCTAGCTTATAGTTAAAATTCCCCTCTTTGAGTTTAAAGTAAACACTCACAATGCACGGGCATTCCTCAGCAGGTGATAGTTGAGACTGAAGAAGGCTGGCTTCCCCCTGGCAGGTGATTCTCACGAAGTCTGTGCCTTCAGAGGTGTCTCAGTTGAGGTGGGGGTACTGGTCACAGCCTGCTGTGATCCAGGAGAGCTCCAAAGGGTTTGGAGCTATTTATAGAGTCCAAGGTATTTGACTTTTGTTAGGTGCTTTGGCCCAGCTCAGATGATGAAATATTCTGGTACCTTCCACCAGTTGTGCAGACTCAGAACTTTGTTATCCACCCCTTTTGGGGCATGGCTCAGGCACAGCTGCACCAGGCTGTCAGGAGGTGATGGGTTATCACTATAGTTCCCAAGTAATAAGGGAAAAAGAATGCTACGGTTGGAGCACACATGTACCAGGCTGTTCCCATTACCCAGGAAGCAAGAATAAGGCACGTTGAGGGGGTGCCTTAACACTCTGATCTGGTGCTCAGCTATGCTGCCCAGAAAAGGGGGGAGAGATTGCGCCAAGTATCGGGCAGCTAGAGATGGGGGGGTTGCACCACCACCACTGCATGTTGAGAGGGGTTTTTGAGAGTTCTCTCTATCTTTCTCTCAGCATTGCTGGTCCATGAGCGTTTTACTCTCTTTCAAATAATCCATTTGGGAAAGAATACAAGCCAGTAGTCAGACTAAGGGAGACAGGCCACTTGGGAAATTTTGCTGGAAACTAGTGCCAAAAAATTGTGCAGAAGGTTTCAAGAGGTTTGACAGCATCTGTTGATCGTTGTTTCCTTTGTTACAGGAAGTGCTCCAGTTCCCGGTATGATGGCAGGGGAGAGACTTCTGCCAAGTTTGACAAATGCTATCAAACAACAGTACAAGCAATGAAAACTCTGTGTTCCTAAGAATGTCATTCATTAATTTTGTACTAATCTGTCTAGCAGCCATTTCATTACAGCCTTCTGTAGCATGCCCATGTTATGAGCTCAAGTAAAACATACTTGGGAGTTTTTCACCATCTTCAGCTGTATCATACGGGCAACAAAGAATAAAAAGTTGTTCTAAGATGACTTTGTTCCTGGGGCAGAAAGATATGCTCTATGTCTGGCAGATTTGGAGAGGTTTTTTGCTCTAAGTACTCCAGTACTCTGACATTTCTGTTTGAATAAGTATGTACTTAATACTGCGTTTGGTTTTGTGAGATCTCTATTGAAAAACAGAATTGCAGGTAACTGTTGGAGAAGATAAACAATTGGAAGTCAGATTTCTCGCTCAGTTGTGAGAAGAATTGATATACAGTTAACATTCAGACGGATAGAATGACAAAGCTTCCTTTAAAAAGCTCTTCCATATTATCTTTGCTTAAACATATAAAACACGCTTTCACTTAGTTATATTCCCTTCATTGCTTCTAGTTAATCCTCATCCCTCTCAGGTGCACAAGGTACTCCTGTGTGATGATGTTTCCCTTCAAATACTTGAAAGTTTGACAACATGGCCCACATATAACTGATGCGGTCAGACTGACTGAGCTTCTGCTAACCTGGGTGGAAACTACCTGGTGTGTCTCTGTAGTGTGCCACATGTAAGCAGCCATGGCTGGGGGGCGGGCTGCAGGCATCGATTTGGTGAGGGTGCGTCCTGGTTTTGCTGGGATAGAATCATAGAACTAATTTTTCTGCACAGAAAAACTGCATTTTAGAGCAGACTGCAGCTCTTAATTCTGTGAGAACAAAGTTGGTAAGACACTTTGTTCTAGTTTATGGCCAGCTATGGAATGGAGGTTTCCATAGTGATCAAGGGCTTCAGCAGTTCTGAGACAGCCGGGTGCAGAAGCCAGGAGGGGCAAAAGCCAGGGCACCTGCCCCGAGCTGGCCAACACAAGTATTCCATACCATAAACGTCACGCTCCCTATGCATTAGGAGATGACCCTCTCTCTGCAATGGCTGCTGTCCCTGGAGAGTCTCGCCCTATCATCACAGGGTCTGAGCCCCACCCTGTGCTCCCAAGCCCTGCGGGATGCGGTGACTGTTGCATTCTGGCTGGAGCTGCACTGCTCGCTGCGTGCGGCATCAGCACTCGCTGCAGAGAGGGTGCAGCTCACGATCCCTGTATTGGCTGAGTATAACCTTCTGTATTTTATACTAGTATTGGTGTTGATATGAAGGTTTTTACTCTGTTATTAAATCTGTTTCTGTTTCAACTCACACGTTTCCTTTTCTTTTCCCAACTTCCCCTCCACATGTGAGGGAGGCGTGTCAGGAGGCGATCAAAAGCAGGAAGCTGTCCTTGCTTATCCTGTCTCATAAACCTCAGCTTCTCCACCGAGTATTTAAGAAAACCGTGTAGGAGGCTGTAGAAGGCCGGGCAGACTGAATTTGCTATTGCAGCTACATACAGAAGGAAGGCAAACACTGGTGCTTGTCACCCTTTCTCTAAAAGCAGCTAATCAAAACTCAGCATCTCATTGATTGCTCTCGTCGGGGGGGAGGAGGAAGTGGTGATGGAGCCAGGTGGTAACTTCTGTGCCCAGAATGAATCAAGGAAAAAGCAGAAAATAAAACACACAAGCTGCTCACAAATTCAAGTCTTCTCTTGGTCGCTTTGATCTCTTGGCTTGTTCTTGGGGTCAGGCTAAATATTCTTCTGAGTCAGGATTAGCTTTCCTACCTCACCTGGGTTTTTTTGGGTTTTTTGAGATCTTCACCACCTCTCTCTCCATACACTCTAACCTTTATGCCTAAAGCCTCAGAGCTCTGTATGGATCTGCTTATCTCTTTGTTTGGAGGAGCGACATCTTTGTGTTGCAGCTTTCAAACGCCCTTATAGTTCAACCACCTGTTTCTGCAAAGAAAATTCCTTCTTATTTGCATCTTGAAGAGCTGTATACCCAGAGTTTCAAAGCAGCTTAACTTGACCTTCATCAGCACAAGTTGTGGTGAGGAGGTGGGAACCTTTTGTTTGTGGAAAAAAAAAACATGTACTGCCTAGGGGTAGAAGAAAAGGAGAAATGTGAGAAGATAATGGCCACAGGATGTAGCCTTTAGAAAGCTGTAATATCCCCTGTAGGACCCAGATTTTTATCCTGTGGCCACATGTTGTGGGGTGTCTCTGGATACCTGAATTTGCCATTCCTGATTTTAGCAGAATGACCTCAATATAAAACTTCAAGAATAGAGCAATGAACAGGACCCATAGCATACAGAAGATCTCTTACTGTGTCAACAGTAAATGAAGTCTGCATCCGAGAAGAAACTGGCATTTATTTTTTAGTTACTCACAATACAAAATACCAATTTATCAGAGCGAGAGACCTTCTGACAAGCACAAGATAGAGCTTTGCTGTGATGCAGAAAATGCAACAACGGGAAAGGGCTATTAAGTCTTTTTATGACGCTCCATTTTATATTTCATCCTAGAGAAAGCTGGTACCTCCTTTTCATAGACTCGTAGGATGGTTTGGGTTGGAAGGGACCTTAAAGATCATCTAGTTCCAACCCCCCTGGCACACTGCCTGAAGCATGCTAGCTCCATTATACAGATCCTGATCTTTAAACCACGCTTTGGCAAATATATCCTTTGTGGCACTTCTGTGATCGATTATGCTTTACTCAGTGCCATAATTGTTTACAACACGCCGCAGTCTTCCACTGGGTGAAAACACATTTATTACAGACAATGGTGCCAGCGCTGGTCTGTTCTTATTGGCCATCTGAAAACAAAAGCCAGACAAAAAGGCGTCTGTTCTCAGCGGCTGGTCAGGTTAGTACTGGAAGTCACTTCTTGGTGCTTTTCACCCTCTGTTGGAATACAGCTGCCAGTGCCCAGGGTCCCCTTTCATTCAGGGCCGCCCGCCTACAAGAAGTGGCGTGGCAGACTCTGTTTGGGGCTAATTCTAGCACTGACCTCGCCTTTCACAAGCTGTTGCAGGCAAGTGTTCACACTGAGTCATTAGGGCCCTACAAAGGGTTTATACAATTAAAACAGCCAAGAATGTCAAAATGAGTCATTTTTCAAGCGACAGTTGCTATTTTGAGGGATTGTTTTGCATTACACTTACCAGGACACCCAGGAACCAGCGGTGTTTCCTGCAGCTTTCTGTTCCCACCACATGGCCAGCCGGGGCAGTTGCATCACTCGTATCGCTGAGCTGCACCTTGCTCTTGCCCAGAAAGCGTATTCCTGGGTGTACACTTCACCCTGGCAGGAGGAAGGGACTGCGGGTTTCTGTGAGAGGTTGCTTCAGACGAAGAAGGACATTGCCATCAGTGGCCAGCCCGAATCGCAGACTGCACAGCCAGTGCCTTTGCCTTGGGGAGAGCTGAAAATGGAACCGAGACCCCACGAGTGTCTGCAACGGTACCGGCGTGCAGAGTGAAGAAAGGGAAGGTCAAAGATACGATAGTCGTGATCGCTCCCATGGAGGGGATGGACTTGGGAGGACAAAAGCTGGTGAACACGAAGAAAGAATTGGACGTGCCCATTGAGAGAAACAATCCCAGAAACGAAATGGGAAAGCTGCAGCATGGGAAAAGGCATCGGTAGCTGGGTGGGGCTGTTTCTGTGGTGTAAAGGGGCAGAAGGTAGCTGCAACTGCACAGGAAGCCAGCAAGGAAGCAAAAGCACTGGAGCAAGCGTACTTGTGATAAGAGTGAACAGCAAAAGGAAAAGCATGGTTGATGAGAAAAAGGAGCAGCTCACTTAAAGGATGAGAGGAAAAGAGGCATTGAGGGTGAGGAGAACAGACTGGTATGAAATTGTAGTTTACTACAGCCTTAACGTAAGTTAACATAAGTCACTGTATGCTCCCCCCCCCAGCATACGCACACACACAGACACCCCAAACGACCAACCCAACCTTATGTTTACCAGAACTGCCTTTGGTGTCCAGAAGTCACCAGGTGAAGTCAAAGGAAATAAGGCAGGGTGAAAACACAGTGGGAAGTCAAAAGGTTAGGTGAGGATAGAGGCTAAGCCGCTTCAGAAGCAGATATTCAAACAAAGGAAATTGTAAACAGATGAAGAGGAGGAGGAGAAAGGCAGAGCCCAGTATGCTGACTATGCTGGAATAATGCTGTTTTTTGCATAGACCTCCTTTGTTAGCAGCTCTTCCAGTTTTGGGCTCTGAATAGCTGGAGCCGTTCCAGTTGTTACGCAGGGAGATATTACATGATCTGCAACCACAAAGAGACAGTTAAGACCAGTGTAAACTGCTGCAAGAGTACAAGCAAAACTACTTGTAACAGCTACAAGTCAATAAAATTGTCATTGTTTGGCTACTACCTTGAGGGGAAAGGGTAAAAAAATTCTTACAGTAACCCTTCCCAGGGCACTATGTTTTCCCACTTGCTTTTTTTTTTCCCCCTTCCTCTTCGGAGACAAATTGCAATTATCTGCTGTCATTCAGTAGATAAACAGGATTTAATTCCTGAATGTTGCACATCCAGTATAATTTTTACAAGTAATAGGGAAATTTCAAACAAAACTACAGACATTTTGCAGTTTTCTTCAGTTCAGCAGTGGTAACTCCAGTGGCGTTCCTGTTGAACACTTCTTTTTTCCTGTTTGCAAGTTCAGATTTGGTGTCAAAGGGCAGAACCCACAGCTACCACTTCAGGCAGGTTCAAAGGCAGTTATATTTAAATAAAATTTGGTTGGAAAAAGCATCCATTGGAGACCTGCTGCTTCAAGAGAGCCGTAAGCTAAATTTAGAGTTGCCTCATATAACTCAGAAAATAACTTCTTCCTTGCCCCTGCTCCAAACTGAAGATCTGCGATTACAAGCTGGTTACACGGGAGTATTTTCAACCAAATTCAGGTGGAAAAATACCCATATGATGAGGCCAAAATGCTTTACTTGAAACAAGCCAGTTGCAGAGTTCAAGCTAGGGTTCAGCTGGAGCGCTGCCTGCATCCCTGGCATCCTGCCCCAGAGCCACAGACCAACCGTATGTCTCGCTGCCCTGGGAATGCTCCTGCCTCCACAGAGACCCACCAAGCTGGAGAAGGCAATGCCTCGTGGACAGTCTGTGCCGGCTCTGAAAGCCTCATAGGCCCCAGCTTTAAGAGCTGCTCGGCCGTACAGGTAGGTGCTGGGATGAAGCCTGTCTGGAGATGCGGCGCTCTGCCAGCAGTCACGGTAGGAAAAACCAAACATACAGCCACGGGACTGCAGCTTCACTGGTAGCTTCAGTGGATCTAACAAGAAGCTGGTGCGGGTAGGTTCAGCTGGCCATTTTGTTCCCTCATCTGCACCTTTCTATCGCTTCCCCTGCATGAGTTGCCAGTGTACAGCAGTGTGATGAGCTGAAACAGCTCTCAGGTCAGCCTGAAAACTAATTGCGTAGGAGCCCTCTGTACCCACCCACCCCACACAGTCAGCTCAGCCACCCCTTGGGAAGATACAGAATGGGAAACGGAGGAAAGGTAGGCGGGAGGGAGGTTTTTGTTGGCAATCCAGAGTTAAACCAGCTTCATCTGGGTGTCCAGCTGCAGCCTGCAAAGCCAGAGCCTGTGGTTCCCCACTAGCCATTAATGGCTCCTACCTGTACTGAAGAGTTTCACTGAGCAGGCTGGCCAGCAGTACCTAATAACTAAAATCAAAATACTCTGCTAATTATTCCAGTACTTAGTGTTTCTTGCATTTGAATTTGATCTTGAGAAGTCCTGTCAGAGAAAACAATTACATGATCCAACCTCTGCCTCACAAAAGCTTTTAATTTCAGAAGAGAATAGATTCCTTGCCCCCCACCTCCCCTCTGGACTCTCTTGAATATAATTTCAGAAAAGACCTTCATGGCTAAATTAAACATTGGACAAAAGAGTGGCAGAATGCCAGCCACTTTATCTTATAATATTATAATAATAAAGATCTCTTATAATATTATTACCCTTTTATATTCATTTTGGCCTTTTCCCTGTTGTCTCAGAACATCTCCTTTGTCATTCATTGATTTTATTCTTAATAATAGCATTACCCTGAGGCACAGGCTAGACTGTGCTAGACTCATGCACACAACCATGCAAGACAGAGCAATCATGTTCACCCACGGTGCTTTTCAGTGTAATATCTGTTGTCTTCAGTGGCAGTTGCACCTCCTCTCTCTCTCCATTGTGGGCTCTAAAATATGTACAAACCGGGAGCTCAGGGAGTCTGAGCTAAAAAAGACTGGAGGCTGAGGAAGCAAGAAAGCAAGAAATACTGCATATATTTCCCCTCTTCCCCAGGCATCCACGTCTGGGCTCTGTCGTTAAAGGACATGGGACTAAATTGCTCTTCGGGCCAACCCAGCACAGACAGCTTCATCTATTATACAGCACCTGAATTTGGCTCTGGGCAGTGGGAAGAATTAAAACCTGAATCACATGGAATTTTTGCCATCGACTGAAGCCTTGCGATTAGCAAACTACGCACCATCTCAAATCGTATTGCACATTTGCTGGGGAAACATTCCTCAGTCAGTCCCATTTCCCTGTTCAAGCAGCTTTATGCGCTCTTCATAGTGTTGTATAGAAATGGCATACATGACATTACATGCACATAAAAATTCTCTAAAAAAATGAAACATTTGCTAATCTTGTGGGGACATTGTGCTAAAAGTGGTGTATCCATCAAAAGAAAAAACAAATTCCATTTCATGCAAGCTCATCAAGAAAACATACACAATATGCAACCATTTCACAGCTGCCAAAAGAGATCAGTCTAATTCCTTTTTTTAGCTAGAAGGGGAAATCTAACCAGGCAAAGCTGTTGGGAGCCAAGATGACTATTAAAAAAAAAAAAAAAAAAAAGAGTAGAAACCATCCACAATTGCATCCAAATGCAGAAGTTTGTCAGTGAAATGCATGCACTGGGCCAAGTGAAATAGTTGTGACATTAATGTGGCTGCATGTGAGGCATGTCAATTAGTGAATTTGTTTGTAATCCTGTGAACTAGAGCTACAGAAAACTTGTTGTGCAGTTCTGTTTCTGGTATTCCTCTGCCCTTATCTCTCCCATCCTCCCCCCCCCCCCCC
>VWZZ01007174.1:150417-177334 GCA_013399095.1 Psophia crepitans
CCCGGCGCTCCCGCCTGTCGCTGGTGGCCGCCGAGCAGCGACGGTGGCAGCAGGGGCGTGTGGAGCTGCGGGCTGCTGGGCCGTTGCTCGCCGTCCGTTGAGGGTGCCCTGCGCCTTACCGCTTCCTTCGCCCTCCCCGGGCCTGGGGGCGGGTGGCTTGCTTCTTGCAGAAGTTGCGGGGGAGAGGAGGTTCGCCGTGACCAGCG
Organism: Psophia crepitans; assembly: GCA_013399095.1. Classification (NCBI taxonomy): domain Eukaryota; kingdom Metazoa; phylum Chordata; class Aves; order Gruiformes; family Psophiidae; genus Psophia; species Psophia crepitans. The sequence continues at coordinate 150,624 of VWZZ01007174.1, forward strand.
CCAGGCTCCTCGTCGTCTTGCGCCTGGTGGCGTTAGGGCTGCTGAGCTTAGTGTGCTTGCCTGAGGAAATAACGGCGGTCGGAGTGGCCGCCTGCTGTACAGTTTCTAGGGTTGACGACGTTTCTTGATCTTAAAAAAAGTTCGGCTGTCACTGGTGTGTAAATGACGTCTTGCAATCTAACTTATTATTTTTCTGTGCCTCAAGAAGAAACTCGGTGGGGGGAGGGAGGGTTAAGAAAACGACGGTGCTGTCACCAAGATGCGAGCGTTAGATTGTTCGGCTGTCAGTAAACCCACGTCGAAACCAGCTTGTTCAAAGCTGGTATCTGAATTTGTGTCTGGGTTCCTGAGGTAGCTGTAGACCGGCTTAAACGCCGGGTGCCCTACCGTGTTTTGTAGTCACTGAGGAATGCAGATGTCCATGAGGTGCAGCTATCAACCTTAGCCAGTTTTGACATAATGGGCAGTATTCCCGAATTCACACTGCGTCGATCATTTGAAACAACCTTTCTGTGGCAGCTTCACAACTTCATGCTTATTTTTCAGAAGCAGGCCCCGCAAACAGCGTAAGATAAGCCTCTAAAATTGTTACCTCTAAGCTGATAGTTCGTGAGAAAGTTTGAGACGAGGAACCCACCCAGTAGTTCGCTGCTTGCAGGATTCGGGAACTACTGCTGAAGGTTTCTAATGACTTCCTCGTACCAGAAGAATAACGTTGGAAGTTGATAGTGGGAAAATTTCATCTGTAGTAAGCAGCTAGGTTCCCTTTAGTGCAATAGAAGTCACGCAACATCTACTAAAACATCTACTAAATTTGCAGAGGACAAAACCCACAGATACTTGTCTGTTGCTTCTGTTGGTGCCTGTCTGCATGTTACTTCCCCGGCACTCCACTGGTGGAGCAGTTCACATGAGTACTTCTTAGTTGGTGTCAGGCAAAATATGCCAGCTCTCACAGACTACACAACAGCAAACTGGTGGAATCGGTAATTTTCAGCTACCTGCCATTCTGTGCTAATACTAGTGAGAAAATCATGATCAATTTGTTTTACTTCCTTCAAGATGGTTGGTTTTATTTGCTTTGGTAAATATTTGAAAGTACAGCTGCTTCCTTTAGTTGAAAATCACCCCTCTCGGTGATGGAGCCAGCAGAGAATAAATTCTTCCTGCAAAGTGTAAGTGTGCTAGCTCTGAAGGAGGAAAAAAAGCCCTCAAGAAAACCCCAAACCCGGTAACCCCATATTCAGAAACCCTTTATCATGAGGGAGTGTTAAAATAAAACAGATGTGAAATTTATGTCAGGAATAACCACTGAAGCACTACAGCTTTTAATTTTGTGCATTTATTTTTCATTAGTGCATGATTTGGGGAGTGGTTTCTTTTTGTTTTGCATTTGAGGTACAGTTTAAAAAATGCAACACTGAGTAAAACAGAAAATAATTCTTTCTTCATTGTTAAGTGCTGTCATGCATATTCAGTCAGTTTATAATAAGCTTTTGATATTGAGTAGTAATTCAGTGACTTGTGTGAGGATATTAAACCCGTGTTTCAAGGATCAGTGCTTTTTTAAATTTGCTCTGAGACTTGCTTTGAAAAAATTGAGCTACTGCAAATAGTGACACAACTTTTACTGATTTCTTTCCCCCCTTTTTTTTTTCCCCTCCTCCCTCTCCCCTAATTGAATTTAGTTATTGAATACATATCACAATTCTGAGCTGGTTTAGATATGTGAATACCAGTAGTTCCTCTGAAGTCACTGGAGCTGCTCCAGTTTGTAAGTCTGTGTGCTTACAGTATTCGAGGTTGTGGTCTTATTTTACAGTACATATCCACCTGATAAAACCAAATATGGGAAAAGATACAGTCAAGCGTTTTGAATGACTAATGCCACTGGGAGTTTGGGGAGCAATGACTGTTAGGGCAACTATTGAACTAAGTTACAATTTCACAGAAATGAGGAAAAATACAGAAAATACGGGATTCAAAGCCTTCATGATTTGCAGTCAAGTTAGTTTAATTAACCTCTTCTGGTTCCTGGTGTCATTTAAATACTGATGTTACAATTTTTGGTATTCTCAAGAACCGATGAATGGGTCTTCGTTTCAGGTAAGATCTCAACATAGGGTTTAAGTCAGTCTTCAAACAGTGTTCAGTCAGTACTGCTGTTTTAGAACCGTGGTGTAATGTGGGAGGGGAATGGTAAAACCTAGCAATGATAGTATAATCCTATGTGGTTGTATTTTTCATTAGCTACATTGAGTGCTGTTGTTAGTAGCGTACAGCCGTAATTTGTAATTCAGGACATTTGTTGTTATAAATTCTTCATTTTCAGTTCTGCTGTGCGTACACTCAAATACTAAGTGAGTAGTAATCTTATTTAATATGTGGTATTGCGTGCGCGCCTCTTGGGTAAAGAGAGAACTTACAAGAAGCAATCTACACGGATGGGCATGTGGCTCCACCTTCAGAGTTAAGTAGGAACAAATGTCAAACCTTCATTGACTAAGCTGCCCTGAGTGCCTTCTGTCAGAAGCATAAAAGTAGAATTTTTTCCCCTCTATGTCCTTAAAGAAGTGTAAAGAATGCCTGTGTGGAGCTGATGCCTGGACCTCTGTTTTTAGATGCCTGTGTGATCAGCAGCAAAATTTTGAACATCGGTGGGACAACCTGTGGTTAATGTTAGATGTATGCTTTGCAGAAACCAGGCCTTAATGCAGTATTTCTGCATATGGCATTTTAGGGGAAGTGTCCGAGTAAGTGGCAGCCCGAGGTTTTATGGTTATGGTATGTGTACATTAAATGGATGTGAGAATGGCTAAGGGGGTGTAGAGGGGCTGTGGTAGAATTACAATAATGCCTTTTTCCCTTCTTTTATTAATCCCTTAAAGCATGGTTCCCTTTTTGTTGTTTTGCGGGAGAGTTTGTTTTGTTTTCCCAAGTTATGTGTTGTAATTACTTTTTCTTTCTTCTCTTGTATATTAAGAAATAGTTCTGAATGTGTCAATTTTCATTTTTCTTTATAGGTTCTGCCCAGTTGACATTTAATGGGACAGGTGGTGTTGAAAAAACTGACTGTAATAAAACTGTGGTTTTACCTTGCTATGTGAATAATCTAAAGGAGAACAATATAAATGTCATGTTTGTTACGTGGAAAAAAGAAGGAAAAAGATTTTTTTCTTTTGATGGAGGAAGACAGGATTTTTTCAGAGATCCAACAGTTCCATCAGCTAACTTATTATCTCAGACGGATTTACCCAAGGGTGTTGCCTCTCTAATCCTTAACAGTGCAGAAGCAGATGTTGGAAATTACAGTTGTGAAGTAACAGAATCAAACAGAGAAGGAGAAACAAGAGTTGAACTTAAATACCGCTCAGGTGAGTCGCCTACTGTTATTTTAGAATCTTTTGGGAGAGAAAAGCAAGATCTTATGGGAAAGAGAAAGATGATGAATAGGACAATGTATGACTTTAAATTGAAAATACAAAAAATACCCAGGCCTTCGAACTTGAACGCTAATGAGTTATTTTGGATGAAGTTACAGGGAAGTGCTTCTGTAGGAAAGATCTGAATGTGGTTTTTCATTCTATAATAATGTCTGAAGATCCCTAATGTAGTAAAATCTATGCTTTCCCACATCTTTTAGATTGTATGGTTGGTGATACTTTCAGCACCCTCTTGTTAAATATTCCTAATATCTTTGTAATACTGAGATGTGTACATCCATCACAGTGGCTGCAGAGATGTTTTATTTGAAGAATTGCATCTTTTGATCTTTACCTAAGCTGGAAAAATTACAGATAGAACTGATAAAAGTTCTGTATGAAAGCTCTAAGCTTGATCTGAAGAGATGCAGTTTTGCAGTGAGGTTGAACATGCTACTACTCAATGATATATTGTTACAGTTGTCTAGTATTAAGTGTTGTCTTCAGAAGATGATGTTAAACTAAAACTGATGGTGACTGAGGGATGAATTTGTCATTTAGTGAGCCATTTTACTGTATCGTGTCAGACAGAGCCCATGTGCCCTAGCACCTTAGCTATCGAATAATGCAATCTGCTGTACATGTGCAGTCTGTCTCGTATTCTGCAGAGGTGACAGTTTCACTGAACATGTGTGTGTGGTGTTTATCTGCTCAGCACAGGAGACTTGCTTCTTGCTTCTGGAAAACTTCTCAGAAGCATTGAATATGTTACATCTGCATAGCGCATGGAGTCGTACCTGTGCACTGTAGAATTGTCCTAGGACGTTTTTGTTGTTAGTTTTTGCTTTTGTCATTAAAATACTTATGAAGCTGAAACAGATGTTACTTGTGTCCTGCTGCAAACATCTGTGTCATTCACAGTTGGGTCTAATTATTGAGTTAACCTTGTACACTGCAAAACAAATGTGATTCTGAAATGGACTGAGAGGGGCACAACCACTGAAAGAGCGAGGATGCTACAAAATCATTTGGTTCTGAGAACACTGCAAAAGCAAGGGAAGAGGTACAGGCAGTGTCCTTCTCTTACAGCTTCTTCCTTACTCAACCTTTTTGGATTGTTTTTGCCAGTGTTAAGCTTTAGAAGAGGAAACAAGGCTTGAGGATGTAGTAGAATCAAGTCCCATCTGCAAGTTATATTGTTTTAGTTTTACTTTTTCTGTGTTGCGAATTTTGAAAGCAGTATGAAGACTACAAAGCAGGAAACTGATGTAATTTTTCTAATTTCATTTTCTAGTTGTCAGTTGCGGCGAGGATACCCAAACACCAAAGGAAAAATGTGGTTGGTGAAGACTTTATAGTTGTGAGGTCACATTAGGTTTGAGAGTATATACTAGAAAATGTAAAACTTAGTCTTATATTTGAGGGCTTAGCTGAAGGTAAAACAGTTGCTTAATCTCTCTTTAAATATTCTGCATAATTTTTTTTTATTGTTTGTTCCTCAGTGTTCTAGAGAGACTCTTGGGATAATAAGCTAATAGAAGAAAGTGAATTTTGAAAAGTTAGTGAATAATGCAAATCCTCTACCAGTCTTCACTCTGTCACTTCTGAGCAATGAATTCATGCTGTCACTACTAATACATTGCAACTGATACTTTTACAAAGATTAGTCTTGTAGGAGCCAACTATTCTCCATCTCACTCTACAGAATTCCTAGATTCTTATAAGAAGTGGGTAGCAGAACGAGTAAGACTTACATGCTAGTGCCCTTGTCTTTGAGCATGCTTTCCCTCTTCCTCCCATTTCTCTGCTTTTAGTATATTTTGATTGCCTTGTACTTATATTTTAATTACAGTATCTTCTTCTGTGACCCCTTGTGAGGGGTGGCCCTTGTGGGGGGTGGCAGGGAAGAGGGGAGTTCGTTAATTTAGCTGTCCTCAAGGTATTTCCTTAGCGTTGAAACTTGTGAGATACTGTTACTTAATTCCATGTTTCTGGAGCTGCAGATACAGCTTTTAAATATGTAGAGTAAATGCAAGGAGTATGCATCTAAATGAAGATTAGAAATTTCTTTGGAATCAAGTGTGCAGTCAGAGAAATGGTGGCAAGTATAATGTAAGAAATGGAGGCTTTGTATTCCACTGACTGAGTCTAAATGAAGTTATGAGCAGAGATGCAAGAATCAACTGCATTTTCTAGTTCAGTGGAGATATTTTCAGAATTTTATGTTGGAAGGTGGCTTTCATGGTCTTACAGCACGAGTGACCGAACAGCCTAAGGCATCCAAGATGCAGGGAGAAAAAAAGCTAAATGGATGATGGTGGGAAGACACAAAGGAGAATGCGTGATTTCTAAAATTAACAAAGCAGTTTTTTTCTTCTCATTTATGTTAGCTCCTGTATTCCTTATTACACATCTGGATTTCTTAGGAATTACAGCAGGTGGAGGTAGAGTAGAATAGCTGGGGAAGCATCAAATTGAACTTCTCAGGTCTTGCCCAACTTCCCTGCTTAGCCTAAATACACCATTTTTTCTCATCTACTGTGCTGTTCATAGTTCCGCAAGCTAATTTTCTTGCATTGCCAGACAACAGCTTAAGCAGATCCTCTGCTGCAGTGGAGGTTAAGACCTCCAGTTTGGAAAATGTTAGGGTAACTAGAAATACTGAAAAAAATAGCTTGTCACAAAGAAAATCAGAGTGAAAAATATGGAGGTAGAAGTCATAGCTTTCTTAGCCTATGCTGACTCTTAATGCTGTTACATTGAGTGTTGAGCAACCTAGAGCATAACCTAAAAGGAGCAATAAATGTAAAGCTAATAACCTCAAATTTTGTTTTCTTCCTACCATTTTTCCTTTTTTATTCTCTAGGATCATGGTTTCTTCTTGTGGAAAGGGCTGTCATCATAGCATTGCTGTTCTTAGTTATTGTTTTGTGTGCAGCTCAGTTTATTGTTATCGGTGAGTATTGATTCTTTAGTTTTTTGCAATTACTGATTTGTCCTAAAATCACTTGTGTGTAAAATGAAAGACAGTGCTTAAAAAGATGTCTGGTAGAATTGATCCAGATAATACACAGAGGTACGTCTGCTTTGTCCACTAACTTGGTGTTTGGTTTGCTCTGCAGTTCTCTCCTGATCATCCACACTGTGTTACGTTCCTTTCTGGGCTTGCTTTTGGCATGAATCAGCTAACCCCACAAGAGAGTTCCTAATAAGCACGTTTTTGGCACAAGTTATGAAAACACTGGTTTGGCAGAGTATTTGCAGAGTTTGGGGCCTTTGAACTGAAAAAACCAACAACGTGACTTCATCAAAAAGATGTGTGGTTTTGGGCTTCAGCATGCCACACAGCACCCCAGTCATGCGGTGTGATTTCAGGCACTCTGTTTTAGGGACTCTAGCCATAAGCAGAGGGGTCTGGGTCAATGTGCTCTGCTGGCTTGGAGGCCAAGATTTGATTCCTGGGATTAAGATTTTTAGCAACTATATGTCTTCATAGATAAAGCTATGACATGCAGCCTAACGGGTCTGTGTTTAGAGCTAGTCTGCCACGTGGTGATGTTTCTGCTCTCAGAGCTCTTGCAAACGATGAACTTTTTTGCGTGTGTGTAACTTGTGGGGTGTCTACTGTCATTGGTTAGAACAAGGAAGCTTTTCTTCACTATTGGTTCACTGTGACATTATTGAATCATTAGAAACAGAAACGTTTCATTTTTGGTCATAAAATCAGTATTAGAGAAAGATGGTGCTTTCTCCTTAATGTAAAATTGTTCATTAGTTTTTTAGGACTGCCTGAGTTAAAATTCGACACCAATGTTAATGATTGTTAAACGTTTTCAGAGGTTGTACATTCACCAGTGTCAGACTTTCTTAGATGTTCTTTGTACACTGGTGTCTAACGTAAAATGTGGTGTAGAGTGTGGTTTATGTCCTACTCGTTCAGGTGGTTCCTTGTGGTTCAATTTGTTACATCAGTCTTTGAGTTTTTTCCAGCCTTTTTCCATTTGTTGACTTAAAAAAACAACCAAACAAATCTACTTAGTCGAGTCTGTAGGATGTGGAAAGAAAGCACACTCAGTGTGATTTATAGTCATGGCATGCCTAGTCAGCCATCTATATGTAATTTCCTTTATCACCTTTTCATGAACCTTTGAAAGTGGTATGTGTCTCCTCAAAAGTCCATCCATGGTCAGAGGTTGAAAACAATTATATAGGTTAGATTCCTGATCTTCATTATTTTTTATAATGCTTTAGGAATCTCTCATCTGTTCTGATGTGTTCAGGAATTGTCACTGCCTTCCATCCATAGCAGATCTTTAACATTTTTAGCATTTTGATAGGAAGAGTAATAATTGTCATGAAATAAGCATGAATGTATCCATGGAGAAACACTATCTTTTACAGGAGTAAGTTGAGTCTGCTTGGGTTTTATTGCGAGGTCTGTGACCTCTCCGGGGAAAAGGAGTCATGCTACCTCTAATTTAATAAATGTGGATGTACTTACTGTTTCTTTTTGTTGTGGTTTTTTTTTTTCATTAATTTTCTCTGGTTTAGTTAACCTGTGAATCCAGCAATGATACAGTATACGTTTGTTAAACTGGGCTTGATTTTGCTATGTAAAGCTTTGTGTGTTCTTGGTTTTGTGTTTGGGGGGTGGTGGTGGGTTTTTTTGGGTTTTTTTTTTTTGTTTGTTTGATTGTTTCGTGGTTTTTGGAGGTTTGTTTCTTTGCTTACAGGATTGGCTTTTAGGATCTAAGTGTAGCATATTCATTACTATTTTTTGCTTTTGTGTCTTGCTTTCCTTATTGAGGATATTTATGAGAAAATGTGAATTTCCAGTACAGATATGCAGGAAGTTTTTGCTATTACTACTATTCTAAATAAGTTTTTGGTTTAATTTATAGTTGTTCTTGGGAGTATGACTGAGGTCTTGTCTGTTAGACGATGTGAATATAATGGAAGATGGAGTTTTAATTACAAGAGAGAGTATTCTGTAAATAAATAGGGTACTATTAATGATTTTGTCCTATTTACCCTCTTTCTAGAAGAGGAACCTGGAATTTCTAAATCCCTGTCTGACACTCACTTGAGCAACAAATTCACTGTAACGTTATTTAAATGTCAGTAGTGCATTTACTTGAATTAACCTGTACCATCTCCTGAAGTTATTTTGATAACTTATCACCTGAATTGTATCAAAGGTGGAATTAAGAATTTGACCTAAAATACCAGTGCCATGTTTTATTTATCTAAGTAAGGCATGTTAACCATATCTAACAATGAAAACTAATGAAATCTTCATAGTATTTATAGTGCTCATTTTTTAGGAGTTTGCTTCTTTAAGGGAACAGTCCTTATCATAAAATCTGTGTATTTTATTGAGAGAATCTGTATGTCTGATTCTTTTCCTCTCTGTCTCTCTTTGTACTGTCTTTAAGCATCGAAACATGAAGTTAAACCTCAGAAGAAAGTGGGAATTATTGTCCCAGGTATCATCTTCACAATTATTGCTGTTGTAGGCACTGTTCTTTTTGTCCAAGGTAAGTGTATTAAAATTGCCTGCCTAGTTTAAGGGAATAAGAGCACAAATGAATGTCTTACATGCAGTAGTATGGAAGTTAGTACCACCTATTAATTGCCATCTACTAATTTTAAAATAGAAAAAAATGTATAGAATACAACAAAAACAGCATTGTGGTTGTGAGGCTCTCAGGTGGTCACAGGGAGATACAGACTCCAAATTTATTTCTATTTTCTTTCCTACTGCGTGGGATAAATATTAGGGGCTAGGAAGTGACTTCTGATGCTTCAGTGGGACTTTTTCTGGACCCCTAAAAACTTGATGATACTAATGATTTACTTTTGTTGCTTCATGCTTTATTCCAGTCAAGGATTTCTGTTTTACTAATTTACATACAAATGTTTGCAGATGGCTATTCTGCACAGAATCAAGCTGGTCTTGGTCTAATTGTATTCCCGGCTGTGATTTTCATACCTCTTCAGTACTTTATGTTTGGAATGAGTGAGTATTTCTTTATTCACTAGCTCAAGAACGTACCGATAGAAAAACTCAGGTGCACACCTTCCCTCCTCCCAATGTACATACTGTTGTTGGGTTGGGGGTTGGTTGGTTTGTTCATTTTTAATATAAGTAGGTGCTACCATAGCATGTTGTGTTCCTGACCTTCATAGTATCTTGAAACAAAATGTTTAACCTGTGTTTGTTGGCTAAGTTGCTTCAGGGCAGAAATGCTTGAAAAATGAGATTTAGGGTAGGACATCTGAGTGACTCCTGCTCTTCATTCCTGGGTCTTGGGACTGGAGCAGATTACTAAGTCTCAGAATGTGTTTAATTTTTTTCCTACTTATGGTTTGTTTATAATTATACATAAATATATTTGTGTGTGTATACATACAGGAACCCTGAGTGACTTGCATAGCTTGTTTTGTTATCACGCTGGCTGGCTGAGCCTGCAATTTAGAAGAATCTGATTTCTAGCTTTATGTGAATGATCTATCTTTTGTATCTCTTTAGTTAATCTTAAGAAATGATGATTTTGTTTCTCTGTCTTTCCCAGTTGTTGATGCTCTGTCACAAGCAACACTTGCTCTGATAGGTTTGCATGTTCTTGGTTATATAATTGCTGTGGTTGGTTTTGCACTGTGTGTCTCAGGTAAGCGATTTATCTTCTATAAAGTGTCTTTTTACTTGAGTCTATACCTGATGTTTGTTTATTAGTAACACTAAAATGCTGGGAAAATGGCTGCGCTAGATTGAGTGTCAGTGAGTAACTTCTCTAAATGTACTTTGGGAGTACAGCGTTAATGCTCTCTTATCTGTTGAAAGAAGAATAGCCCAAGGGCAGTATTACATATATTAGTTTCATTAGTATGACTATATCCAGCATGACTGCATTGTATGAGCAGTTGCTTAAAAAAAAAAAGTTAATTGTTTTAATTTTGCCACAGCTCGTGCCCTGAACAGTCACCTAAACCCAATGTTGACCTTTATTACTGTTATCCTTACTGAGGCCTAGGGAATTCAGAAACTAAGCTAGAGTCATAATAATTTTCTCATGTCCAACAAATAAATCGGAAATTTCTTGTTAATCTCCATTTGTATGCGACTGGTAACCGAGTCACGGGGAAATAACTACTGTTCAAACAACCTAAAAATGCAAATGCTGGAACAGTAGACTTGGGAGCGTTATTGACTGTTTTAAGTCTGGTTGTGGCTGGCATTCTGTTTCAGCACTAAAAAACACTCACTGTGGTAAAGGAACACCAACAAAACACCGCACACAGCGGTACCTGTTATCCCTGCCTCCAGCCCTCCCTTTGTCCCATGCCTGCCTTCAATTCCCACCACCAGAAAACCCCACCGCAGAGAAAGAGTGAATTTAGGACTAGGGATCTTTGGCAGTGTATTTAGTAGTAGAATACATACTTGTGTTCATTGGAAGCACTTTTGTACCCCTGACTTACTGTTTCTTAAAGACATTCTTCATTTTAATTGTTTATTTGCTTGTACATTTAAGAAAAACTATTTCTCCTTGAAGTGGTTTCTAAAGGTTTGTCTAATCTGAGTGAAATGATAGACCTTGCAGTGGAGTTGTGTTTTGAGTTTTATGCTTATTGTTCAGTATTTACAGAAGTATTTGTGAGGGGAACTAGGTGTTGTCAAACGTAATAGCAAAATAAACTGATGGGAGATTTCTGATAAAGCGTTAATCCTCTAGGGTAATCCAAAATGGAGGATATTTTTATTATCTCAAATGGAAAGTCTCCCTAGTTTTTCAGGGTGACCTTTTCACAGGTCATATAAGGTAGGTGTTATCTGTGTCTCCGGAAGTTTAGCTTAAAAGCGTCAGTCAAAATAGCTCATCCCAGGTTGAGCTCACAGGTAGTTTCAATCATTTCAAGACCCTGGAAACAAGGATCAGAGAACAAGGAGTTTCTGTAGTAAACTATGATTAGGTTGTAATAGCCAGTTCCTGCTCTGTGATACCTCTGTAAAACATGGAGAATTCCTGTTACCTGTGGTAGACTTGCCTCAGAACTACTCTCATATTCTTCTCCCTTCTTCCTCACCCTTTTTTTTTCTACCCCGTTTTATCAGTAACGATATTGTATTCTGTAATCTAATGCAATTATAGTTCAAACAATTGGGATTGAAGATGTAAGTTTAAAATACAATTAAAGAAAGAATGTTGTCAGTTGCAGTGAATTTCAGCAGAATAGCTACGCTCTAGTAGAATAGTACAGCTAAGCAAGATAAAGCAGTAAATACCTCTGTATCATTAAAGAATGTATACAGAAAAAGAGAGATGCAGAAGTAGTTCTGGGATGGCTTTGAAAAAGAATTTAATTGTGTCTGTTTTTATCACGCTTACTTATTTTAGTGTTCAGTTATATCTGAAAAGAAAAGTTTGTGCTTTTACTGGTGTCAGATGACAGTTTCTTTTATCATGTTTTTAACAGCCTGTCCTCCGTTACATGGGTCTGTTTTGATTGCTGGCTTAGCTATTCTGGCTATTGCAAATTTGCTTAGTCTGGTTTACGTGTATATTGTGGGTAAGTAGCACCTACTATTCTGTATTTTTTTTAACACTTAAATATTTAGAAGAGCAATTTTCTTTATTGTGCTTTTCAGAGGTAGACTCAGCTTATTTGAACGTAAGGTGTGATTTCACAATTAAGTAGTTTTAAAGATTACTGAAAAGTCTGTATATATTGGCTTTGTTTCATAGAGCCTGAGGGGGATCTTGAGTAAAGAAATTTATAGCTTATAATAAACTGTCTTGAGGTCAACATAGGCTTCTTAAGTAAGCGTGTTTCAACTGTAGGACGGATGTTGCTGTTTAAGCTCTGCATTTACACAGCTGGCTAGCTGAAGCCTAGAACAAAGAGAGTAAAAAGGATTTCAAGGATTCTAGAGAGTGGGTTATGGGATGGTGTAGACAAAAGCTTATAAAAGTATGAATTTAAAGAAGCAAAACCTGCTGTTGTGTTTGAGATTAGAGAATCGGAAGGGTAAAAATGAGAAAACTCGTGGGCTGAGAAATAGCTGAAGCAAAAGCCACTCACGCAGGCAAAGCGGAACAAGGAGTTCATTCATCACTCCCCATGGCAGGCAGGTGTTCAGCCAACCCCAGGACAGCAGGGCTCCATCACACTTAATGGTTATGGGAAGACAAATGCCATCACTCTGAATGTTCCCCCCTTCCTTCTCCTTCCCCAGCTTTATACGCTGAGCATGACACCATATAGTACGGAATATCCCTTTGGTCGGTTGGGGTCATCTGTCCCAGCTGTGTCCTCTCCCAACTCCTTGTGCACCCCCAGCCTACTTGCTGGTGGGGTGGTGTGAGGAGTAAGAAAAGCCTTGGTTCTTTCAAGGTCTGCTCAGCAGTAAAGAAAACATCTTAATATTATCAACACTTTTTTCAGCACAAATCCAAACCACAGCCCCGTACTATCTACTATGAAGAAAATTAACTCTGTCTCAGCCACAACCAGCACATCTGCTTAGTGATTTTCACTGGTTAGAGGTAGCTTAAAATAAAAGTCATTTGAATACACGCCATTCAATTTAGTGAATCCTGTTTTGTTTGGTTTTTTTTTAATGCTTAATTTTAAAAACCAGGCACAAAGAATAGCAAGACTTTGTTTTGGAAACTGATCTTTAGGCCAGATCTTAAAAAGATGGAGAAATTTAAAGGTACAAAAGCCAGTCAGACCTGCTAAATAAGCAATAAACATAGCAATGCTGTGTGATTGGAATGCTGACACGCCAAGGTATGTGGACTGTACAGTTCACTTCTGAGAGCAGAGTGACTTTGTTTCAAGCTGTGCACGAAGGCTCTTCAAACAGCTTGTTAATTTAGATGCAGAACCGTGCTATTGAGGTTATATTGCTTCCAGAGTCAAGCTGATGTGTGTACAGCCAGCGCACTGCCTAGTCTGCACTGAAGTATGCAGTCTTCCAGGTTCAGTATGTGCATACTATCTGTGGGCATGGTCAGAAGTAACAGACCCCGAGACAGGATTTCCATTAAAGCACAAATTAAGGCAGAATGCATAATAGTTGACAGATGAAGATGAGTCAAAAATATAACAGAGGTGAAACAAGCCTTTTAACAATGATAAAAGTATTTTTTTATTGACTTTAGGCTACTCGTGTATACAGTTGGTACTATGTGCTAGTGGTCTGCGTAAATACTGATTTTGTGGTTTGATTATGCTGGCTGAAAAAGTCAAATGGGACTGTTGGGGTAGGTTCCAGCATACCAATATAAGCACAAAGAGTAATGTGTAGTGTAATTCATTTTTAGAGCTGAATGCATGAGTGAGACAATTCACAAGACTGTATATAATAAGATTATTCAGTTCCTAAACAGAGGAGTGCTTGGAGTCTTAAAGAATTTGGAGAACATCATATTAAGTAATTTTGGATAGGGGAAGCTTTGATTTTGTGTGCTACTCTGTTCCAAATTTTATCAGGTGGTATTTTTATTTGGTTGATCATGACATTTATTCATCTGCCTGGTCACTTTTTTGTAATTATTTTAGGTTCCAGAATGAAAGATCATCATCGTCCAGGGGTAAGCTTAAAATTAATAAATTTGGGGTGACTAGATGGCTCAGGGGATTGTAGTGAGATACTGAACCTTTCTTCACTAGTTCGAGTTCAGACCAGGTTGGTAGCAAGCAAAAGTTCTGGCTGTGTAACAGATGTCTAATGTTGAGTGAGTTGGTGGTCTTCATTGTCCCTATTGAGTGTGTCTATAGTACTGTAATTGCCACCCTTACCTAAGGGCTACTCTGACTGTTGTGCCCAAATGGAGTTTCAGGGGCTGTCACAAAATGGTGGTGGATGTGAGGGGAAGTTTTGTGTTCTTTTACAATGCATTCTTTCACATGAATTTCTAAAGACCTTTTGCTCAGCTTAATGAAAAATATTTTTTCATTAAGGTGAAGGCAGAATACTGTTGACTTTTTTTTTTTTTAATCTAGATGGCTGAAACAAAGACTTGGTTGTTTGTTTTTGGTTTTCCCTGTGGTCTTTTACAACAGAACCCTTTAATATTCTCTTGAATTCCCAGCTGTACAGATGCTATAGTGCTATAGCCTTGATTTTTTTTTTTTTCCTTTTCTTCTTGTTTTTCTTGTTTTCCTATAATGCCCCTTAATTTGATGAGAGTATCTGAAAGCAGTGCGTCTGTCTTTAGGTCACACAGAACAAATAGAAAAACACCTTGTTTTTTTAAAGAGGGATTTTCAGTCAGGTTTTTTGAATTCTAGAGTAAAACATTCCTAAAACAGTAATTTTCATAGACTTATGCAGTGCTTTCTAGTGATCCATGAGTGTCGACTGCCTGATTTCTGGAGTTGTGCGGAAGCAAATAAAGAGGCAGAACTGTAAAATACCAGTAAAATTTCCCTGTAACAGGGGACCGTGGCAGGTACTAAGTCATCCTGTTTCTTGGCTTGGCAGACATCATTTGAGATACATTTCCAGATCTCCTCTTCAGTCTACAGCCTGAGACCCAGCTGTTGAAGAAAGATGGTTTCTAACAGTGGGGCAGGAGAGCTGACAGCAGTTAGGACAACAGAGAATATTTTTTTTCCCTTTGCTTTTTCTCATCCATTTTCATTTTAAGGAATAGAGTTTCAGAGGATTGGTCTCTTGTGGAAGGAATATAAGTGTACTGAATTTAAAAAAAAAAAACAAACCACAAAAGAGAAGGTTCACAAAGTTCATTATGTTATAAAAACGAGCTCAAGAGTATTAGTTACGCTTCTTTCAAAACAGAATCTTGCCTTTATCTAACATACTCACGTTTACATGTAGAATGGAAGCAAACAGGGCAAGAGGAGATTCTTTTTTTTTTTAAACTTAATTTTTGGTTTTAAATAAGCGTATAAGCTTTGAAATAGAAACCAACATGCTAAATGACATCCTTTTTGGATCACTCTTCTCTAGATGAGCTGTTTTCATCACAGGGTGGTTTTACACTGCAATGAGGATATACCAAATAAAAAACTAGCCACAATTATGTAGTAGTGAACATCATGTTACTTTTTGAATTAGAGACAGGAATGAAATCAAAAGAAATTTTTGATACTTAGAGGGCATTGGAAATTTCAGCCACTAAAAATACGTTTTTTGCCGCTGCAGCTAGTGGAGGAGAAATTGAAGTGACAATAATCCGTGCCAATGAAGGTACCTAGTGGAAAATTGTGTTAGTATGTTGCTTGTTTCCATCAAGGGCTGTTCAGCATATATTGCTATACTTTGAGGCAAATAGGTGTGAAGTAATTTTGAAAATACACTTTGATTCTGTGTAATTTAAAGACTATGGAAAACTTAATATCAATGAAGCGCTTAATT
Organism: Psophia crepitans; assembly: GCA_013399095.1. Taxonomy (NCBI): domain Eukaryota; kingdom Metazoa; phylum Chordata; class Aves; order Gruiformes; family Psophiidae; genus Psophia; species Psophia crepitans. Next base: position 166,437 of record VWZZ01007174.1, read on the forward strand.
TTGACACTGGGGCACCCTTAAAAATGATGCTTGATATTTTCTTGAGTCTGAGGGAGAAGAGGTGTTTATTTTGAAATCTGCCATCTTAAGCAATTACTGATTATTTATTTATTTATTTATTTATTAAAAAAAAATGTTACTGTAGATTGTGTGTGTTGTTTCTGATGACTGTCTATCAGACTAAATGCACAGCTGTGGTGTATTTCCTTTTGAGATTACACTTGATTGCTTGGCTACTATTTTTTTATTTTTAGTCATGCTGCTTTATTACTAACCATTGATCGAATCACAGAACTAATCGGTTAGGTTTTAGAGCTTAAAAGTAGTGTCTGCATGCCTTTTGCTGCCACCTAGAGGTATTTCATCTGAGGAAAAATTTACAGTGGGGAAGAAATAATTTGGAGAATGCTGTTATTGGTTTAAAATTTTCTGAACTCTAGTAAGTAATTTTATTAATGTTCAGCTTTCTTCATTTTTGTAGAATCACTACTTACTGTATATGTCAATTAGAGTAATTTAACTGTGGCGAGCCAAAAGTAAACATGAAGGCTTTTTATACATATATATATTTTTAAATGTTTTGCAGAAAGCTGTAGAAGAACCACTAAATGGTAGGTGATATTCAAGGCTTATCTTCTAATTAAGAGATTAATTATGGAAAAAGGTCAAAAAATATCTGTAGTTCTCAATACAACACCACTGGGATGGCAGATAGGTATGTCAATTTATGTGGCTCTGAGTCAGTAAGAGGTGTTCGATCTCTCGATGAAATTTTACTTGCAGCTCCAGACCCCCTGTGCTACGCTACTGCAATTGCTAGCCAGTGGCATTGTTTGTTTTAGGACAAATCTAGTATCTCAGGATATTATATCTACCCTCTTCGCTTTGCAAAAAGTCCCAACTTCTAAGAGGAAAAGAGGGGAGGGGTCTTGAAAGTTGATGATAATTCTTACTGATGAACATTTATCTTGGTGGAATACTTAAGATGATAGCAAAATCTATCCTTGTCACTCTATTCTTTTGATATTTCTTTGGGTTGAGGAAACTCTACCATGGTGTTGGGATGCCCTGATAGCGCTTAAGATGTGAGAAAGGGATGACTGATTTTTTTTTTTGTTGTTTGGTTGGTTGGTTGGTTTTTTGCTATTCTGTTCACTAGTTGGCATGCCAAGTAGTAGCAATTTCTAACCCAAATTTTAGAATTAATCTGAATATTAATTATGAAGCATTTCTTGCTGTTTGGCTCACTACTAATCCATTTGCTTGGCTTTTAAAGATGCAAAAGGAGTGATGTTAGAATGATGGTAAGTCCAAATATATCTCCAGATATTTATTTTAACTGACATGTATTTGGGGATTTTGATCTTTAGGTTACCCAGTGCTAATATGAAACTTGGAGGACAGGTTTCAATGCAGGTGCTGTTCTTATTCAAATCATATTTCACTGAAAAGAAAGAATACATATTTTCTGTAACATACATAGGGGAAGAACGTATATTTTTAAACAGTGAAGAGGATGAGTCAGAACTATTAAACAGTATGTTTCTGATCAAATACGGAAAGTCAAATAGTTTGTATGCTTCCTTTATGCTTAGATCGTGTATAAGATACATGGATTTTTTCCTTGGTTGTGGGTTGTTGTGTTTGGTTTTTTAGGGTGATTTATTGTTCTTAACGTAACCAAGCCTTGTCTATGTGTTTCATTGGTGATCTCCCATGGAAGTTCACAGGAAGGTGGTTTAAAAGTAGACTGTTTCTTCCTCCTTCCCCCCATTTTAGATGTTATTGAAATCCTTTGGGTTTTGTTAGATTGTTTGTATTCCAATCATATTTCACTCTATTGTTTTTCAAGGGTGAGTAGTAGTGTTTAAAAATGAACAGAACTGAAACAGATCTTAATAAAATTTAAGAACTGCTTAAATAACTTCAATGTAATTTTGACAAACCTGAATTTTGAACTTTAAGATCTAAAGGTGCACTGTTGTTTCTGCCCATTGGTTATGCTTGATGTTTAAAGGTCTACCAGATATTGTAAAGGAAGACGTTATGTTGCAGTGTCCTGGCCTAACTTAAGCTTCCTTCTGATTTGAAATGTTCTTAATAATGGGATTGGTCCTTTTTGATTTTGTAACGGCTTGTAAGGTTGCAACACTGACTACATGTAAATAGTCTCCTCTGCCTTTATAACAAGCCATGAAATGAGAGGGACTGTAGTAACTTGGCTCAAAATTCCCAAACTGGTACGGAAAGAGGGTAGCCAAGATTCTTGGTTCCTGCAGCTCATACCCCTCAGAAGAGTAACAGTGTTTGCCTGGCCAGATTGCTCTTATTGAAGAGCTTAAATTTTAGATTAAATGCTCAGGTTTGAAAATTAAAACAGTCTTTCACTGGTTCCCTTCTGTTCAGAAGTTGTCCTTCCCTTTCATGGGAGTAGGATAAGAGAGCACTTTTTGATGCTGTTGGTATTTCTGTTCCTGGAAACTGAGCAAGCTTGTCATGAGGTATCACTAGAACCTTAGCCTAGTACTCTTGCAACATTTTGCTAGTTAGGATAAAGAGTAAGGCCACTCTAAATCTGTTAATTTACTTGAAATATTTTTAAATGGTGCCACTTCAGAAGGCATGAACTGACAGTGTGACAGTAAATGAGATACTAGTTGCCCTTACTGAAGAACCTGTATCAGCTGATTTTAAAACCAGGCTTCCTTACAAATCCCATGTACTGCTAGGTTTATGTTACTTATGGACTACTACATGGTTCATCCAAATATGCCATAGGATTGTTTTCTAAAACGATAGGAATACAAGCGCATCTGCAGTACAAAGGACAACTGCATTGTTGTCTCCTAAATGCATTGATAAAACGTATACCAGTTAGTATAAGCAGGAGAACTGGAAGGTAGGTCCTGTTTCAGGAGTGGCTATTGCTTGTTCTTCAAGGCAGTGGTTTGAGATCAGGAAACAAACAGGTATTTGCCAGTCTATTACATTCAAAACTGACCAGAAGGGAGATACAGGATGGGATCGATACCACGTGCTGCTGAAAAGCAAGGCAGAGTTTTGCTTGGAGATCCAATTGTAAATAAGTTGACTGTTTCTTCTTGGGTCTCATTTAAAAACCTGTCTCCTCTTCTAGTGCTGAGGCAGAGCTTCCAAAAGCACAAAAGTTGCTAATTATCCCTTTTAGGGTAGGGTTAGAAGACTGACTGCTTTTTCTACCCTGAAGGATGGCTCCTAAAAATAACAGAAGGTTTTACAGATAGGAGGCAGGGCTCTGACTAGCAAGCTGGAGGCAGGAACTTTTTGAGCTCTACCTGCTTTCTACTTTAACCTTCCCTTGAAAGTCCACATGCACACTGAAGGGAAGATGAGTCAGATGCTGAAGCAGGCTGGCTTACAAATGGCCTGTGAAAGTAAACCAGTGTTAGGAGTAGACAGGACAGGTCAGGCAGCTAAGTCTGGGAGCCGCTGCAGTTTATGCCAATCCATGAGTCAGAGCTCCAAGACAGTGTGTGCTTCTCTGCTGTGGACATCAGTTGCTGTTAGTACCACTCTTTTCCATTATTTGAGTGCTAAGCATGCGTTCAGAGTTTGAAATAAAAAGAAGTCATTTTTTAAGCTGTGACTTGGGTAGGCGGCACAAGATGTTGCTGCTCTTCCTGAATGATCTTTTTTTTTTTTTTTTAATTCCCAGAACCACAGAGGCATGTGATATGTGAAAAGTACACCGTTGTTGATACACCGTGGCCTTGAAGATGCACTACTCAGAAGAAATTCAGGAAACTAGTTGTTTTGCATGTGTGGCAAAAGTGCTTTTGATATAAATGATGTAATTTTATAGTCACAGCAGCTGTAGCGAGGAACATGTGTGTCTGCCCACATGTGATCTTTATTTTCTTTTGTTATGGTGTATATGGTATAGTTGAGGGTGAGAATATAAAAAGCACTGTTTGCCTACTACAGGGTCTCCCTGCAGTAATCCTTAGTGGTATTATTTTCAAAAACTATCATTAGTCACTGCTTTAATAATGGGCCTGCTCAGCCCAAAGGTTGCAATACCATTTAGACTATTGTTTTCTTTGTATGTGTGCATGGGCAAGGTATGCTCATATGTCTACGATACAAGCAGGAAGTAGAGATTGTACAAACACATCATCTCTGACATTCAGCAAAACTTCTATGAAAAAAAAATAAAACGCTTATACACAAAGTTGCATAAGTACAGAGTTTATTCCCAGCTCTCCTTAAGTTAACTGAGTTCTAATTCCATGAAACACTGGTATTCCTCTCTATGGACAGTAGTCACGTGTGCTCTGGTGGCCGATGTTTTAGTCCAGTGAGAGAGCTCTCCATGCCTCTTCTGTATTATTTGATGAAAAACCACTCAGCTGTTGGAGCCTAATTCAGCACTGGAATTATGGAGCACAGCAGCTAGTAATTTTCATGCTGAATGTGGTTCTTGTGTGTTTTTATGTGCAGCGTGTGGTGCTGGAAGCAATTTCAGGTTTTCTTAACTTGGTGAATTTGTAAAACTCATGGATGCATCCTAAAAATAGGATTTGTTCTATTTAGCGTATTTTTGACGATTTTCAAATCTGTTCTCTTGAATGGAAAAAGGACCCATTTAATTTCTGGCCCAAGTTTGTGATGCTGCCCATTACATCACAAATACATAAAATAGAAAGTAAGTAGGAGGAGGTGATGAGAAGTGAGGAGGCTTGGTTTCTGTATATATGTTAGCGGTACAGTTAAAAATCAGTTTTCTAGGACTTGCACATTCCATGAGATTTTACCACGTTTTACAGTTGTTTTGAGAATTGTTCCGATAGAGTTGGCTTCTCTTGGACTTCGTGTATACTTTGTAGAAATCTTGACACTGTCTCCTGTTCGTACTAAGGTAATGCATTTCAAAGGCACACATGGTTTTCTCCTTCTAATGATTTAAAACTTTGTTTGAAAAGCTGTTGCCAAACAGTAATGTAATAAAATCCATGTTTTTAAAGATTCTGGATAATTTGTCATGTCTCAGGGTTGGATGTTATAAGCTAAGGTTCATATCCATGTTGTGGGTGCATGTTGCAGAGAATAGAATAGAATAGAATCATTAAGGTTGGAAGTGACCTCAAGGATCATCTAGTCCAACCATCCCCCCACCACCTATTACCCACTAGACCACGTCCCTAAGTACCATATCTAACCTTTCCTTAAACACCCTCAGGGATGGTGAGGAGGTTCAGGTCTCTGCCTGTTGAGCTCCAAGTCTCAGTGCAGACGCCTTGCATCAAGAATTCAACAAAATTGCAGTGTCTGATTTTACAATATTTACTCCTAAACGGCCCTCTTGCTGGGGCTGCAGGAGTGAACCGCTTAAAGCAGCCCATGGTCCAGCCCTCGCTAAAATCAGTGGAACTGGCCACAGTGAAGAGGGTTATTCACGTGGTAAAACTTTCAACAAGTATGTATGGTTTATGCTTACTTTCACACCTTCAGGTTTGTCAGTTGAAGTATTTATGTAAGATTTGAGCTCCTATATATGAATCTTTTGAGACAGGTTCTTCCATAATCGCTGCAATCTGTACCTAAAGATGGGTGGTTACTCACCATTAATAATTCAGCGTAAGAATTTACCTGATGAAGTACCACACAGGGGTCCCTGTTTATAAGTGGTCATTCCCTCTGGCAAGTTGAAAGTTGAGGAATGAAAACCAAACCAGTTGGAATTCTGTTGAGGTATTTTGCCTTATAAAAACCATTACGTACAATAGCTTTATGTTAACTTTTGGAAAGCAAACTGCAGCAGAACCTGTTTGTGTCACTGTGGGACGAGGCCGAGTGGTTACCAGGCATTGCTGAGACCTGAGGAGCTCCGTGGTCATGCAGAGGCTGCAGAATTGATTGCCCCAGCAACGGGAGAACCCCACCGTCCCGGGGCTGTGCTGAGGGCTCTGCTCTGGATTTCTTGCAGGTACAAATTTACAAGCGAGAGTTTAAAAAAAAGTCATTGGTGCACCCAGCCCTTTCCCACCAGTAATTCAAAACCAAAGTTGTTCATAACTGTATGCTTCCATTTGTGTGTGTGTGTACGTATGTGTGTATATATAAATATATAGACATTTTAAATATCTATAGATCTACAGTCTTTACCCAAGAAAATGTTTTTATTTATGCAAGATGAAACAATTTTGTAAATATTGTGCTAATATACTGAAAAAATAAAGTCATTTTAAGTTGTTCTTCATGAGAGATTTTCTTGTTGCTATCGCATTGAACTTCTGTACCTGCTCCGTAAATTCCTAGCGTAGCTCTGCTCCCTGCCTGTGCACCCTCTCCCCCACATTACTTCCTGGGTGTACAGGAGTGTTCTCAGTGTTAGTTAGCCTGCTGGAGATGGTTTTGGTTGGGAGATTTTGGTGTTTCTCCTTAAAAAGGTCATCCAGCTGGGGAAGGAAGGTATGCCCTCTAGTCACTTCACTTGGGCTGACCGACTTCAGCTGTCAAATGTTGTCACCCAAATATGCGGTGGGAGGAAATGAGTAGTGAGCTCTTAGAGTCACTTTGAAAGCGCAGCAGAGCAGTGCATGCTTCTAGTCAGTCTTCACAACGCTGAGATGAGTTCTGTGAGAAGATAACCTCTTCCGTTACTGCTAAAGCATTCCTGCGTAAGTTCCAGCTTTTCTGAAGTTCATCTGACGTTCATTGGACTGGAGAAACGGGAGAAGGCTGCAAGTCCTGTCTGGAAGCGTTTCCGCTCGCGCATCCCCTTCAGTGGAGCTGAGCTGATGGGAACAGTTACGGTTGTTAGCAGCTCCCTGCTTGTTCAGGGTGATCTGAACCACGGCTGTTACTTCAAGATCTCTCCTGAAACCTTCAGTGATTTCCCTGCACGCGCACTTCCCTCTCTAAAGCAGCCATGAACCAGTCTGAGCCGTGAAGTTTAAAAGTTTCAAAATTTGCTCTACTGGCACCTAACTGCAGGGTAAACTGCGAGCTCAGAGTGACCCTGGCCCTAGAGCTGAGGAAGACTGCGTGCTTGAGCTTTGGGGTGAGAACAGTGGTGCTAATGGAAATGCGAGTGGTTGGAGAGCATCTCAGTGCAGTCACATCTAATACCTGCAATTCCTGCTGTTCCGGGGGGGACCCAGGACAACCAACCCAAATCTGAACTGCCCGGTCCAGAAGCCTTCGGAAAGAGCTTCGGTGCTTTAGCAGAGCTCCATGACAGTGTTTACTGCTCTAGTTACCTGCCTAATAGCAGAAGTGGACATCCTGTACTTCCTGCCCCTGCACAGAAGAACTTCTATTTTTTTCTCCGCAGTAAATAGTCCTTTTGGGCTTAGTGTTCTGTGCCTCTGCCATCGATGCAGCCAGTGCTATCTTGGAGCGAAGTACATCTTGCTCTCTGTGTTCTCAAGGACTCTTGCAAAACTTTTATGATGAAAAAAAAAGCACGTGAGCTGGGCTGTCTCCCTTGCACTCCCGGCTGCCTCTCCCGCGTGCTCCTGAGATCCGGTGGGGGTACAGCGTGGCCTGCGAGGTGTGCTCCGCACCCTGCGCCCGCATTGCAGCGCTGAGGGCTGGGTTCCGCAGGGCCCTTTCTGCTGCCGCTCGGCACGGTGTAAGGGGAAGGAGTAGTCGTGAAGTACGAGGAAAGGGCAGAGCCGAGCGTTACTTCAGTGGATTGATGAATTGGCAAGAAACTTTAATACGCAAATGTAAATAGCACGGAGACAAGGATCATCTGCTTTGGGGGAGGAGAGCTGCAGTGTTGAATCAAGTTTTGGGCTCCTTCTGTTACTTTGCTTGCTTGCTTGCTTATTTTTAAAGACTACGGAAAGGAGGCTTTGGAAGGGACTGGGCTGGAGAGAGGGTGCAATGCAGGGAGGACAGACTGTCATTAATGCAAATTGTGGGGAGAAGTGTTTTAAAGAGCTTAGGAACTGCAGATCTGCTGGAAGAGTGTGAACAGTTTCTCCAGCTTGACTCTAATAGTGGTACTTTTGGAGCCTTCAGGAGTTTAAGACTATAGTGCCGGCTTCCATATGTGACCAACCAACTGACCAAGAGGTGTCTGGGGAAGTCGCGACATGAGATGTCATGTGAAGTCAGCATGCTACTTCCACCCCTCAGTGATGTCACTCAGGCACAATAACTAAACGGTGCAGAGTAAGGTCTGGCATGCCTTCAACTTGAATTAGAAACTCTCTGAAGAAGTACGGAATGTCACCTCTCATTCATAATTTATGTACTTGCAGATAATGAAAGATTTTAGAACTGGTTGCTCTAGCTAGTTAGCATTCCCCCTGCCCCCCTTTTAAGATTGTGCAATAGGTAGGCACAGGTTAAACTTAGAATAATTACCAGACCTGTGGAAAAATGAAGGATGGCAATGTTTTCAAGAACGTCTATCTTAGGGTCAGCTTAATGGTAGTTTTATTTGGTTACATTCATTTAACTGTCTTTCATAAATGCAGCAGGAATTGCTTTCAGAGCAAGACCACGCGGTTATATTTTGGGTGTTTGGGTAGACTTGGGGTTGTTTTTTCTGTGTAAGAAAGCTGTATTCTTTAATAAATGAGGTATATGCAAAAAACTCAGCAGAAGTTCATTCACAGAATGACCGAACGTTCATCCAAGCACAATGAAAAGCTCAAAGACGACGGTAAGGAGAATAGGGATCCTTAAGGTCTATCCATTGCAATTAATTTAATTTAAGTTGAGCATTACCAGTCAAGATAGAGTTCCACTGAAGCAAAAGGTGATTTAGGATTCTCTGACATCTCTTACAAGTTGAGCTCTGTGGAAAAGAGAAAATTCGTCATATTAAACATGAAGTGGAAGTAAAGGTGCTGTGTGGTGTGCAGACCTCTGCAGGTACTAGGCATCAGGCTAGGGAGAACTTGGAAGTTTTGATTCAAGAAATGCTGAGAATTTAAGGATTATAATAAAATTATAACAATTATATAATTAAAGGACCCCAGCATGGAAGCAGATGCCTCTGAACCCTGCAGTGCAATTACAGAATAGTGAGTTTTTCCACAACACAATCCCTCTTGTCGCTGGAGGTACAGCTAAGAATCAAGCAGAAAGGGAGAGCATGTCGGGCTTTGACAGAGCGAGGCAGTTTCTATTCTAGGAAGTGCATGAGGTTTTGGCTGGTATCGAAACAGGTAAGCAGGTACAACTGTAGGAACCTGAAATGTCCTCCCTGCTTCCTTCTCCCCTACCTGGTATGTAGGTAGGAAGAAACAAGTTTTTTTGATAGACTGAGAAAGTTGAACCGTACCATGATACTGCAATTTAATGTAACGATGTAAAGAAATGGGGATACAAAAAGGTTGAGAGGAGGAGGAGGAGGAGGGCGATCGCTTTCTCTCGCAGTACCCTTCATCTGCCCTTTCATCCGAGACTGCAGCCACCAGAGAACTTCATCCCAGCAGAACTAGACTGGGCAGGGAGCACTGGTCCTGCTGCCTTCCCTCTCCTGGTTTGACCAGTGTGGCTGGTCCTCTCTCAGGCTGCGGGGGGGAGGTGATCATCTGCCCCCGCCTAGCTATGAGGGACGGATGTGCAGTAGGGCCAGTTGTTTGGAGCTGGGAGCGAGATTTGCCTCATAGATGTGCCACCCTACCACCCTTACGGCTGTGTTTAGTAGAGGTAGTGCCTTGATACTGCCATAGCCCGGTTAGGTCGCCCCTTACACTACCCTTTTTCCCTCAGAGCAGCTCTCCAGTGAAGGATGTAAACCAGCTAGTAACAGGCAATCGGGAATAATAATAGCAGTAATAAAAGACCAAATAATTCCGGACTATGAGGCTGCTTTTGGCATTTGCAAGGACAGTACCACAGAGCACCAAAGCATAAACAGATTTAAATGTCACACTGAGCATGACATGAAGCTGGCTACAGCGTCAGTAAGGAGGTGTGATTAATGCATGCTACGATGTGTCATGACGGTGCCAGTCACAGTGAAGGTGATGGAGGAGAAAGTGGTTCCTGTCGTAGCCCAGGGCTGGCTAAATGAGCTACAAATATTTCATTGGAGACAGTGTGAGCTCTTGGCAGGCTCCGCAGGTGAATTAATAGCAGGATGCATGTCAAAAAGCCAGGAGGGAAAAGATGCAACAAAACAAGCAGCACAAGGGAAAAGCCCTGCGCCAAAAGGATCAGGATGCTACTTGTTTACTAACAGTACAAAAACACCCTCTTCACCACGCGCACTTGGTGAGGGACTGCTCCGTGCCGGAACCTGCTCTTAATCCAGATGGCAGCCTCAGCCTGGGAAACCTGAACAGAGCAACCTCCTGGGTACGCAGCGGGATCTGCCGGGCCAAAACCTGGTCCTGGCTGAGCGGCCAAGAGAAAACTCTGGGAGCTCGCAAGGCTGGAAGGAAAGAGCAGGCACCGGTGAAGGGGAGGAGGTGGGGGGGGCTTTAGCTGCAGCTTTTCTGTATCAAGCTGGTTGGGGGGCTGCGGTGGGGCTCACATCAGCAGGAAGCAGCTGTAATTGGGGCAGTTTACCAAACTATGGGCCAGGCCTTCCCTTGCCTTGGCATGGCGCTGTGCTGCTCTAACACCTCTCACTTCCCCAGACATGCTCCAGCAGGACACTTGGGCCCCGTTGGCAGGTGGCAGAAACCTCCACCTTGATTCTCATCCCTGTTGTTTGCCGTCACCAGTTCAGCTCAGGTTGATTTCAGCTTCCCCAAGACAAGGAATGAGTGAGGCCAGTTGTTCTGTTCCAAAGCATCCCAGCATCTTAAAGTTACATCTCACTACAAATTTCATCATTTGAAAAATGCCCCACGCCCTGCGCCCCAGCCTCCTCCCCAGGGGGTGCTGCTGCAAGCGAGATGCAGCCCATTGCAACGCTGGCACTGCGCTTCAATCCCCCCCCCCCG